>JAGFPH010002205.1:16032-26918 GCA_018207615.1 Philaenus spumarius
CTGTTTAGCACTTCCTAAACTGGGAAGCTGGGGAACTGGGTGCTGTTAGCACTGGTTGAACTGTTCACTTCCTAAACAGTAGCACACCCAGTGAAAATACAGACAGGACTGAGGAAATTCTGGCTCTAATCCCTTGTAAGAACGAACAAGTTCATTCGTGTCTCACGTTTTTCTATCGGACTCAACGGTTCCAACTCTTGTTTTCAGTTTCCCCCGGACGTTATGCTTGTAGTATTTATTATGAAGTACTACGAACTCTTAATGAAATAGTTAGTATTTACACTGTGCGGTCTATGTTAATTTGTACTCGCCCGTCTGGTCTTCTAAATGTCTCAGTGAAGTAAATGGTGTTGCTAGTTCGTAAAGCTTTTGTTCTGTGCAATTTATGGAAAGTAGAAGTGACTATCTTAGGTAGGATGCTGCCATATTCAGTTGTTACGAAAATAAGCTTTTGCTTTCTCTTTGGCACGTTCTTTAGATTTATTCTTGTGTTTTAAGAACAGTTTGTTAATGATTGAGCTCTTAAAGCAATTAGAATATGGTATTTTGTATATTTATTTAAATATATAATAACGTAGAAACTTACTAGTATCAACATAGAAACGTTGATATTTGATGCTCAAATGATTACCGTACAATCAACTAACTGTTGTTACAGTCTAATTGATATCCCTGTAATAATTACTTTTTCCAGGAATCTCTGTGTATAAAACGCACAATTAATTAATAAACCCTCTAACCACGTTTTGCTTTTATTTGAACGGTTCCACGACAATATTTACCTAAACAACAGTGTTCTATAAAATATTTATTGCACATGGAAACAATTATTAGTAGTTGATTCCCTCTCTTCTTTTACGACGGTTACATTAAACTTCTCGTTTATATTAGTGGTATGTAAACCAATGAAAAGGCAGAAATCATCGACGAAATCAAAAACCAAAAGCGTCTCACTCTAAGTGCATATAGCGAGATCTTATATTTTTGCTGAGCCTAAGGAAGTTTTCACTTCGAAAACCTAAATACTAATAATATGTTTATTACTAGAGCTCCGTGACTTTCAAGAATAATTTAACAGAAAGCTCAATCATTAACAAACTGTTCTTAAAACACAAGAATAACACAAGTCTCCAGGGAGTTGGCGTGCGGAGCACGACGGGGTTTCACTTAGTAATCAATGGGGTTGTCCTTATAAAATAAAAACAATACGACTTTATTAGAATGTGAAATCCCTTATTAAAACACGTCTTGTAGCTCTTTTACGCTTGACAATTTGAGAAAACAAGATGAACAAATGCATAAATAACAGGATCCGAAGGCGGATGAAATGTCTTTCCCATGTCGACAACAAACAAGTTATCTCACGAGGAGACCATAAATATCGCCCGACGACAGCTCTAGTACAATATAACTGTGTGCGCAAAACCAACTTGGGGGATAAGACTGTTTTAGAACTCGAATAATTTAAGCTTACTTTGTGTTCAGACTTGTAAAGCAGAGAAAACATCTCAAATCAAATGTATATAACCTGTCTGTAATATTATAGAGGGATGAAGTTTCTGCGCTTTCGATGTCAAGTACATTTATAAATATCAGGGATTCACGCGCTATGGCTCCGTATATTCAGTTGTCTACAAAATCTACAACGAAATTACGACTTATGTACAATGCCTGTTTCTTGTAAATATACAAGTTCATATTTGAAATGTTTATTTTAATAATAATTCGTTTTTTTTGTATCCAGGTAAATTGTAATATAATGGTACAGTACCTTATATTGTTCCGTCAGTAACCTCTTTTCGAGTATTTATATGACGCGTTTCGGGACGTCTATCCCATCATCAGAATACCTCGTGAATGGAGATCGTCAAAACATCATGGCCTTCATGACAAAATCTACATCGGCGAAAGAGGAAAAGCGTTTAAGGTTCGTTTAAAATTGATAAAAACCACAGCTACACCGACTTCGGCAGAAACTTTATAAAGATTTGTAGCAAAGGTAAATTTATGAGGAAGAGGTCGAAATTTATAAGGCATTTAAAGTAGAAAACAAAATTAAATAATAGTTTAAAAAACTAAAAAAATACGCTTTCAAAGCAAACCGAACTAAAAATTTGAAAATAATTGTAAACAAAAGCGTGGGGGTGCTTTTCATCACATGTTACAAATATTTCATTGGTAGATATTTATAAAAGTAGAGTTATTATAAAAATATAGTATAACGCACCCCACGCTTTTTTACAATTGTTTTAAAATTTTTAGTTCGGTTTCCTTTTAAATCGTATTTTTGCAGTTTTTAAACTATTATTTATTTTCTTATTTTTTAGTCTGGGGACCATGATCAGTGCTCACTTACTACATCCAACAAAATTAACGAGCTCCCGAAGTTTCTGCATATCGTTGTGAATCACCCTGTATATAAAGTTTTTAACGACACCCGAAAACGTGTTCTGGGGACCATGATCAGTGCTCACTTACTACACCCAACAAAATTAATATTGCATTGTCATCGGTCCTTGATAAGCGTGCAAAAATTCAAATCAATGCGAAGTTTTGAAGGGGGTGAAAATCACGTCGTGTTCTGGGGACCATGATCAGTGCTCACTTACTACACCCAACAAAATTAATATTGCATTGTCATTGGTCCTTGATAAGCGTGCAAAGTTTCAAATCAATGCGACGTTTTGAAGGGGGTGAAAATCACGTTCAAAGATTCCGTTACATAGACATACCAAGCTAATAAAAGCGTGTTAATAATGGGCGCCAACTGTTAAATGACCAATTGAATTTCGACTCGAACACGCTATACGACACAGCGATAAGAAACCAGGAAGCCCGCGGCAAATAACAGTACCTAGTGCGCAGAGATAAGGGACAGGCAGTCGATATCCGGTAGCCATGAGCTGTACACATATTAATTGTTTTTTTTAAATGTGTATTTGTTTTATGTGTTTGTGTGTTTTGTACTTAATGTTTTGACGATCTCTATTCACGAGACATTCTTTCTGATAATGGGACAGACGTTCCTAAACGCGTCATAGAAAAACACAAAACCTGGTCACTGTCGGAACAATATAAGGTACTGTACTATTATATTTATTAGTACTTATAGCTCGTTAGATTTAGCAAGGACTTTACGATGCGCTGGAGGGAGGGAAGAATATAGGCAAGTGGGGACGCCGTCCGCTGGAGGGGAAGAGACGCTACGAAGATGTCGCGACAGCTCGGTGTTGTATTACTTGCAACAGGTAAATACTGTATAGATATGGGACTTTTTATATCTATATATAAATAGAATAAGAGTTTTTTTGTAGACTGTTGAGAATAGTGTGATTTTTCGTTTATTTACGTTTCATACAAAACCAAAGAATCGGAAACAAGCCTTATCTAAGTTTTTGTCTTTCTGATGTCGGTAACGCTCGCGGACCTGTTCTTGTTCATGACTAACGTTAAAACAACTTATAACGATAGATACAAATAACTATTTTAACAAATAAATAAACATGAGTAATAATAAAAACTACATTTTGATACTATTTAAAGTATTAAGTAAACCAAATAAACTTATAACTTACTATTTTAAAAAGTACACAAGTAGTCCTACGTTTATTCATGTAAAAGTATTGGTAGTAGTGTATTAAAATTGTGTCTATTAATATTATGCGATGATTTGATATCAACTGTTCCAATTAATTTAGTGGATATGAAAATAAGATGACCTCAATAATTTAGTTAGTGCTGTAAACGAAAACTAGGCCTATATTGTCATTTTTACTTCAGGAATGTTACTGAGAAAAATGGGTTATTTTGAAAATAAATATATAAAATTTATTATCAATATTATTAATCACAGTGTTCATAAAGTGGTAAACATTAGCAATGATCTCACGGGTTTGGCTGTGAATAACTTTTCTACCCCCTAACTTTGATATGACACTGCCTTCCATTAAACCTAATTATACAAAATATAAACAACGGTAAATAACAATAATAAACAGCGATAGTTAAATTAAAAATTGATTTGTGCACGGGCAATAATGTTATTGGAAACGTGTACAATTGCTTCAAGACCGAAGTGTTCCGTTCAAAGCTCGGTAATGGACTGAGCTTCTCTGATCCCCCACCACTCGAATGAACTCCGAGTTTACTGCGCATCTCAAGGTCAGAGTCCTTGCTACAAATTCCGAGCTATACGTATTATACGGAAGCCACTATTTTTTTAAACGTTGATAGGTTAGGTATTGTTTTAATAAATAACAGAAATGAAAGAATAATATAAAAAATAGCCTTAAGGGTCTGCTGCAGTGGCGGCCATCTTGGATTTTTATCCCATAAGTGCAATGTTAAATTTAAAACCATTTATTTCGTTTAGTTTTTATCATAAAATTGTTTGCAAGGTCTCATTTTAAGCACAGTCACAATCATCCGTCTTGCAAATTACATTTTTAGCGAATTTCCATAGGAAAAATGAACTATTGCAGCGGCCCTTATGGTTAGACCCAAGGGTGGGAGTAGCAAATGAGCACCGATCATGGCCTCAGAACACGTTTTGGAATGTCGTTAAAAATCATATATATATGTGTATATATGTGTTCGCACTCTAGCGGCTGCAGTTTAAGTCCGATTTGGTTCAAATTTGGTACACATGTTGGTTGTCTCCGTCGCTCGGACGAGTTCGTTAGCAAAAACAATCCAACAACCGAAAGCACGTTTTTTGACCGGAAGTAACTATTTTTTGAGATTTTTCCTACGAGAATGAAGTGTTTTAGAGTTTTTTCTACAAATATAAATGTAACATGTTATTCTGCACATTTTGTTTTTTTACGCGACCTTATAGCTCGCTTGGTTCCCCCAAAATCGATCAAAACGTAAAATACCATAAAAGTACCCCCGGTTTAAAGCCACGTGGTGGATTTTATCGTAGGGTTGGCGTGCGAAGCCTCAATGCATTGTGTATACGGGGGTTGGCGTGCGAAGCACGCAATGCTTTGTGTATTGAAAATACTCCAAATATGCGGAAAGGCGTGCGAAGCCTCAATGCATTGTGTATTGAAGATACTCCCAATACGGGGGTTGGCGTGCGAAGCACGCAATGCTTTGTGTATTGAAAATACTCCAAATATGCGGAAAGGCGTGCGAAGCACGCAATGCTTTGCGTATTGTAGGTAATCCCAATATGCGGAATTGCGTGCGAACCATTTTGCTGCTATTCAGCACCGTCGTGAATAGACCTATTTCCCAAGTTGTTGGTTGAAACCCTAAAACACATTCCTATAAACTTAATTTTGGAAATTTGCTCAACTCACGTCAGCGGCTCAGCTGCGTGGTCGAATTATTTTAAATGCTTTTGATTTGTTATGTAATTGACATTTTGTAAGTACAAAGTTTGAATTTTTTTCCTAACACAATAAAAAATTAACAATGAAAAATAATTTGCAAGCCGGATCCGAAATTTCATAAAGAATATTAATTTTTTATTTCAACAGTCAATTACAAAAGATAGACTTATAAAATGGTTTGAAATGAGGCAATGCCAAAGCGTTCAGCTGCAAGAAATTGCACTGTTTAGAGAGGGATACAGTGAGAAGCGGTTGCGTTTCCGGTTGCTTTCTCGTTTACTGGAGCAGACCCTTAAGTTTTAACCTATAGCCTAGTATTTATACCCCGCGCGCGATAACTTTTCACTTGGGACTTGCACAGTTTGGCAACGCTGCGGGTCGGCTCGCTACCCCATCCCACTTATCAAATGTATCCGGTTGGACGATGACTCACAACTAGGCTCCTAGTAAAATTACACTTTTTCTTCAAAACTTAATGAAAAGTTCATTATGACTATGCATCTTAAAGATAATTTTCTAACAAGAAATAATATATAAAAATGTTTATAATCAGACAACTAATAGTATTGGAAAAAGGGTAAACTAAATATATTGTGATCGTTTTGCGGAAAAATTAACATTTAAATATAAAACAAATACTATTAACAAAATAATAAATTCAAAATAATATAAACTTTCAAAAATGTCGTTTTTAACCTGCTGACATTAAATATCTTATTGTAAAAAGTACAATACAAAGTACTTTTTTTATACAAAATGGCGGATTACGGCTAAACTAAGCCAAAATCGAAAAATGTTATACTACATTTTCGACTTACTTTTGCATTTAAAATCTGAATCTGCATAGCCCGCTACAAAATTAACTAAAAACTTTGTTAAATTTAAAAAAAATATGATTTTAGGGTAATTTTGTTTGTTGTAGACAATTACCAAGAAATTATGTTTTTGTCGATAACTCGGTTATCCTTTGACCTACTGAAACTACAAAAAAAAAAAAAAAAACTACTGTCTGTCGTTAAAAAATAAAAATATTTTGTCTCTTGTAATTTTTTTGTAAAGTTAACGGTTTTAAAGATATTTCACGTTAAAAATTTGTAACGGCCGCCATTTTGAAAATTATAAAAATAAATTCTTTGTGTTTGGTATACTTGTTAATTGTAACATATAAAATGCTTATTCTAAATTTGAACTTTATATCTTATCTATTTCCAGAATTACAGTGAACTTTTGTAAAAAAACTAAATGGCGAATTACGGATAAACTAAGCCGAAATCAAAAAAATGTTATACTACATTTTCGACTTATTTTTGCATGTAGAATCTGAATCTGCAAAGCCCGCTACGCTTTACTGAATCACCCTGTACATCTATAAACAATACTTATAATTGTCCAATTTTAATACATTTTAGATATTTATTATCAGCAAAGTATGACCAAACATGTTATGATAAGAAATATTGAAAAATGTATCAGAAGAAAAAATAATAATCTGCAATTTCGAAAGAGCCTTCTCAGGAAGTGCACCTGTGAGTCAGCGCGATAAGACACTTCCGCTCATCTCAACAGTGCGACGTTGCCGATACCATTTTCACAGTAAACTCCAAAAATCCCAAGTGCAAAGTTATAGCGCGTGTAGTATAGTCACAGTAGGCCTATGTTTAGTTACTAGGTTACTACTAAATATAGTATGTAATAAAAAACGTCTAAATAGAGGCGTCCGTATAATACCACTATTATTATAGTGGTACGTAAGTACCTGTTTATTTTAATGTATTTTTAGCTTTTAAATCGTACAATTCTAATGTTATTCGTTTAGCGCCTTTGGTAAAATAAGTTCTTATGTCAAATCTCAGATATTTTTCGAGCAATTCATTAAACAACTAACAGTTGTGTTTGTTGTTTTCAGAATAAAATAAACACAAAACGTTATTCTCATAGATTTTGGACTAAATTTTCAGATGTGTAGTTTAGAATTTAAACACTAAAAAATAAATGAAAAGAAGTAAATGTGTGCGGTCGTAGTAGGCCTACCCCCGTCTGGAACGAACTCAATCACGCCTTTTCTTCATTTCTTTTACCAGCCTTAACGGCAACATACACACATAATTTTCATCTTTCAATTGCCGTTTATTATTAGTTTTTTTTTTTATACAAATATTTACTGTTTCCATACGGTTAATGTTATAATAATGAAGGTGTAGAATTAATTATAACATCAAAGCTAAGACTGTAAACACAGTTAAACGTCCATTCGTTGTAAATACATTCAATAAACATTAAATGTTGGTTCATCCGTCTAGGCCTAACCTAAAATTGTTGTTTGTATTTAATTTATTTTACCTGCCTTAATGGCAACATACATACAATAATTTTAGGTTAGGCCTAGTAATAAAATTACACTCTAGGCCTAACCTAAAATGTCAAAACTTGACGATAATATCTGATATAACGCCGCGCCGCCGGACGGAACCGATCTTCTCTTAATTTAAATTGATGAACACATGTTTCTTGAAAGTATTTACATTCATTGCCATAGCAACCAATTAATAACACTTTTTACTTTCTCACTATACTATAGTGTAGAGAAAGTATAGTGATCGCACAAAAAATCGATGTTGAGATTTTTGTGGAAATATCCGTTTAGGGACCCCCTGAGTCCCAAAAAGTGGTTTTTACAAAATGTCTGACTGTATGTCTGTATGTATACAAAGCTAGAGCGAAAACTGTTCGATCGATTTCAAACAAATTTGCACCAGACATGTCAAGTAGGCCTGTATAGATGCACGAAAAACGGTTTTGAAATTTTTTGAAAACAACCCCTTTTTTGGCAAACGCCCCCCAAAATCAGTTATTTTTTCTTATAAAAAAACGGCTCTAACGATTATGTTAAAATTTGGCTTATTTGTAGCCCTTAATGTACCCTATCATATGCAAAAAAAACCGTATCTTTTTAAAAATTTTCGTTTAGCTAATAATAATAATAACTGATTTTGGGGGTTTTTTGGCCATAAAGGGAGTTGTTTTTCAATATTTTTCAAAACTTTTTTGTGCATCTATTCAGGCCTAATTGACGTGTTTGGTGCAAATTTGTTCGAAATCGATCGAATAGTTTTCTCTCGAGATAATAATAATATTTATTAGTTAATCTCCGACTTTAATAAATCACCTCTCCTAGCCCTCCTACACAGGTCACAGTGAATCTGTTTAATAATTTAAATATTTTTCTGAGAAAGTATGTGCCAGTTTCTGGTACCGTTTATTTCGTTACATTTTCTATTTGTCAACTAACGCGTTAAGAAACTTCATTCCAAATAGTGAATGTAATTTTTAACGGGAATGAGGGAACATCGTACGTTTGGGAAACGGAAAGGTCACAAACTATCTAAAATACCACCTGAGTAAAAACCGACGAATGAAGTACGGCCTAGATGTCATAAGTTAACAGCTCATTTATGTGGTATGTGGTAACTCTCGATTATACAGCCGTCTCCAAATAAATTCTTCACGTTATTTTCCTTTAGATTTTTGTTGTACGTTTTAATTACGCAACATGACGATGCGTAGGTAATCATTGGCATATTCAGAGTTTTATAAAGTGCTGTTCGTTCCCTTGTTAGCGAATTCTCGTAAGAAAAATGAGCTATTGCAGTGACTCTTATGGTGAAACCTAAGTGGTCAGCGAGCACCATTCATGGTCAGAACACGTTTTGGGTGTCATTACAAATTTTACATTTATATGTATATACTAGCTGGCCCGATCCGGCTTTGCACGGATAGACAAATCAAAGTTAAATGTATATTAACAAAAAAATAAATTCTATCAATAAATATATATTACACTATGTATTTCTTATAGTTATTTTTAGTAACTTTAACTCCCTCAACCTCTTTTAAAATTTCGAATTTTTTGAAAACCTTTCACCTACATACCAAATTTCATTTCAATCCGTTCAGTAGTTTTAGAGAAATCGTGATTTAGTAATTTTGACCCCCCAAACCGTCCTGAGATTTCGAATTTTTTGAAAACCTTTCTTAGAGAGCACCTAGGGCCTTAGAGGAAGCTACATACCAAATTTTATTCTAATCCGTTCAATAGTTTTGGAGAAATCGTGATTTAGTAACATTGACCCCCCCCCCCCCAACCCTACCTGAGATTTAGAATTTTTTTAAACCGTTTCTTATCAGCTCCTACGGCCCTAGAGAAAGCTATATACCAAATTTTATTCTAATCCGTTCAGTAGTTTTGGAGAAATCGTGTTTAGTAACATTGACCCCCCCCCAACCCTACCTAAGATTTAGAATTTTTTGAAAACCTTTCTTAGTGAGCACCTATGGCCCTAGGAAGCTACATACCAAATTTCTTTCCGATCCGTTAAGTAGTTTTTGAGAAATCGTGATCAGTGAGTCAGTGGATTTGGCTTTTATGTATATAGATTATATTATTATTATTTAAACTATGCGATCGATTTCGAACAAATTTACACCAAACATGTCAATTAGGCCTGTATAGATGCACGAAAAAATATTTTGAAAAACAACCCCCTTTTTGTCAAAAAAACCCAAAAAATCAGTTATTATTATTATTTTTTTACCTAAACGAGACTTTTTAGATAGATGCGGTTTTTTGCATATGGTAGAATACATTAAGGGTTACAAATAAGCCAAATTTTATCAAAATCGTTAGAGCCGTTTTTGAGAAATTTGGATTTTTCTCGTTTTTGGCAATTTTTGGGGGGTAAAACCCTTTAAAAATAAAAAATTTGAAAAAATGAAAAAAAAAAACTCCTGGAGATATTAAAGAACTACACCTACATACCAAATTTCATAAAAATCGGACCTTTGGGATGGTCTCCAGCTCTGTACATATCTTTACAGACACACAGACACACGGACACACGGACAGACATCACAAAAAAAAAAACACTTTTTTGGATTCAGGGAGCACCAAAACAAAAAATTCCACTAAAAATATGTTTGGGTTCAGGGAGCACCAAAACAGATAATTCCACTAAAAATTCAAATTCGAAAATTTGGACGAAAACAATACTTTCTCCATATACTACGTATAGGGTGGAGAAAGTAAGAAGGAGTGTTTCCGCTGCGAGCGGAACGAAGCAGTGCGTGAGCCGGGACAGGTGGTTGAGGAGAAAACAAACTTTACTAATATACTATACTAGCTGGCCCGATCCAGCTTTGCACGGATAGACAAATCAATGTTAAATGTATATTAACCAAAAAAATCTGGAAATTGGTTGACCGTGCAGGCCAAACCTAGAACTTCCCGCTTAGTTTGAATTTTAAACGCTTAAAATGAGTTTTTTTGTTAAAATACCAAAAAACGAAAATTTGTGAATTTTTAAACAACGATAACTTTTGAATGCGTCGTTCGATTTTCATTTTTAAAAAAGCATTCTACGCAGTTTTTAAAGCACAAAAGGAAAATGTACAGGTTTATATTGATTGGTTGAGAAATCTGGAAGATATGTTAAAAAAAAATACCAAAAAACGAAAATTTGTGAATTTTTAAACAACGATAACTTTTGAATG
>JAGFPH010002205.1:34312-44744 GCA_018207615.1 Philaenus spumarius
TTCCTTAAAGCTAGAGAGATAAAATTTTGTACATTTATTTCTTACAAGATACATATAACATGTAACCCAGATTTACTTATTGTGACCAGCTGCTAAGGGATGAAAATGTGATAACAACCATAAAATAATATTTACTTACTTTTTTTTTATTTTTTATTTACGTGACTTCTTTTTTCTCTCATATTACGCGTTTCGGAGATTCACTCCATCTTCAGATACGTAGTCACTCTTACGAGGTCGTTAAACATATAAACAAACACATAAAACACAAACACTGAAAACACATTTAATTATTATCGTGGGATGCATCCCGTACGGTGGTCCAAGGACAACTGCCGCTTCACGGTTATGTAATTATAGGTCTACGTTGACGGTGACTTAGACCCTTATTGTTATCTTGCATACTGATAGCCGTGTCGTACAGTATATTTGAGGAAAAATAAAATAATAAAAATTAATTATTATGCTACCATTAAAGCTAGAGAGATGGTAATTTGTACATTTATTTCGAACCAGATTTCCATTTTTTAGCATTCCGTCTTTTTCCATTATATGCAATGATTTGGAGCATTTTCATAGTTTTTTCACAAAAATCGTCAATATCTCGAAAACGGTGTGTGTTAGAGCATTTTTGACGATTCTCGATCCCTCATTATGGATCACCATTATTGCCATTTACGTGCTATACAAAGGTAAAGTGTATAATCTCCTGGGTCCGCTCCCCCCCAGTCTAATTTTGAATTTTACAAATTGGTTAAAATAAGTGAGTGACGAGTCAAAATATATATTTTTGAATGCTAACTTCCCACAAATCGAGAGAGCTGAAATTTGGCACTTATTAATAGTAAATGTTGTAAAGGAATCAAATAATAAAACACACAATTTAAACAATTACGTCTAATTTGTGAATTGAGGTAACAGTATGTACAGTAAAAATAAATACATTATTATACTACCCATGAGCTAAAGAGCTGTTTTTTACTCCATTGTTTCATAAGTAGCAAACAGGAACAGTAATGGACTAGCATTTCGATTTCTTGCGTCTAAGGGGCGAGAATTTGAAAAAATACCCATAACACATTTAATTTAAATTTTGTGCTTTACTTTAAGCTCCAGAGTTAAAATAGATTGCACTTATTTCTTAAATGGTACAATGAAAAAATGAACCAAACGCATTTTTATAACCTGAGGCTTAGTTACTTGCGGTAAAAATGGGGTTCTACCCATATACAGGGTGAGTCACTACTGACTACATTAATTTTAACAGTTGATTCTACTTATCAAAAGGAACAAAAAAGTGTATATAAGCCCTTGTCTGACCTTAACCTTTTAGCTGGCATGGTGTATTTTGTGATTTTTCAAATTACACGACTTGGTAGTATTAGTTTGACGATAAAAACCACACTAATGTAGATATGACATGGAAAGTAATACCATTTGAAAGAGCATTAAATTTCCTATAAATTAAACATAGTACCCAAATAATAACTCCTTATACAACTTTTTTTAAATAACTTTGACAGCGTTTGAACTCCTACGTGATGAACACCTACTTGAAGGCGACTGTGAGGGAATTCAGAAAAAAACTTCGAATGTGTATCAGGGTAAACGTTGGACATTTTGAAAATCTTCTCAAATGATGAAATTGGTTGAGAGCCGTGATACCATGTTATTTTTGTGTGAGAACTGTAACTAGATTTCTATTAATTTTAATAAAAACAAATCCAGTAAAAAAATGTTGCATTTATTTTTCGTAAAAAAACAGCTAATTATAAAGTTTTTAATTTCCAATCAGCTGATTTAGTCAACAGATTCAGCTGGTAAAGAAATTACGGTTATAGTAATTAGTTTGGTGTTTAGAACCAATACGATAAATCCTATGCTGTACCTAAACAACATTTTTATGAAATTTCAAAAAAATTTCTATGTACGACTCCTTTATATTTATAGACCATTTTAAAGATAAATAAATAAGGTAGTTTTTTATGTAATTGAACATAAGGATACGTAAAATTTAACTGATTTTATTGAGCCTTAAAGTTTTAAGGAAAAAGTCTGTAATAATAATTTAAAAAAATGTTGTATAAGGAGTTACTAGGGGCTCTGCCCCTGGACGCTTCGCATCCCAACCCTGCCTCGGCCTTTGGCCTCAGATGGCCTTCGCTTCGCTCACAGTTGGAAAATTCGCTAAACAATCTCGTTAATCTTTGGCTCGTTTGTAGGCCTACATTGGTTTGTAAAATTACGAAATCAGGCTTAAATATATTAACAGTAATTACAAGATTAATTATAACCTCAAATACATGCTTTAGAAACGTGAGAGGCTTTCATTACGATTTTAGTCCTAGTTCTACACTATCTTCTGTCAACTAAAGTTTTGAAACCAGGCCTAAATATACAGTAGTAAACATAACCTCAATACTATGTTTCAGAAATGAGCCAGGCCTATATTACAAAATTGACTATTAGAATTTATCCATTTTTGCCAAGTTTACTTTTTTTTACAAAATAGATTGTTAAATCAGGCCCAATTTATTATAATTCTAACGTGCTAAAACAGTATAAATTAGCTTGTTTTTTTAACAGTAATTAAAAACTATCCAATGAACAGCTGATTTTGGATAATACTCAATCTCATGGCTTGTTTATAAACAGCTGTTTTATTTACTATTTAGTTGTTATTTTGTAACCAACATGGCAACCCATAAGACCCTATGTTAAAAATTTTCAACTTTTAAATTAGATTTTCTCAAAAAATTGCGTTTTTACACGAAATACAACTATATGGGTGTACTTAAAAATCAAAACTACACCTAAATACAAAATTTCTTTGAATTCGTTAGAGCCGTTTTCGAGATCCGCGTCAGATACAAAGATCCAACAATTGCTCATTTCAAGTAGGATAATAGGATTATTTTGGCACTATGTTTAATTTATAGAAAATTTAACGCTTTTTCAAATGGTATTACTTTCCATGTCATAACTACATTAGGCCTAGTGTGGTTTTTATCGTCAAACTAATAGAACCAAGTCGTGTAATTTGAAAAAATCACAAAATACGCCATGACAGCTAAACGGTTAAGGTCAGATAAGGGTTTATATACATTTTTTTGTTCCTTTTGATAAGTAGAATCAACTGTTAAAATTAATGTAGTCAGTAGTGACTAACCCTGTATATTAAACATCATTACTATTAATATATTAATATCTATAGAGCTAGATAGCTGAAATTTAGTAAATATTATCATCAAAGTTATATTAAAAAACAAATACCATTTGAATTTCCATTACTTGTGAATATAAGGGTAAAATAGGGCAATTACAACCATTACTTGATTGACAATGTAAGTAGAGATGTAAAATTTTTAACATAAGGAAGGTAACATGAAACAATCATAAATTTGGACTAAACTCACCATGCGGCGGATCTTTGGACCGTGGGCTAGTAATAAATAAACTGAATTAAGAATTTGTATCTGTGTTTTCAGTGTATTTTAGTAATATTGCGCGGAATAAGAAGAACGAAAACAGTTTCGTTATATTTTTTTTAGAAAATGCTTTTCGATCGCACAACTTTTTAACTATTTAAAAAACACATTTCATTTCTAAAAAGCTTGGATAGAGTCGCCTCGTTCCGGCCAGTCAATAATATTTTAATCAATAAAACCCCGTAACAATGTACGTAGCAACAATATCAAAGAGCTTTTTACGGAAGGTGAAGCTTTGAACAGCGTCGCGGCGCATGCGTCGTGGGCCGCAGCGTCGGAGTAGCTTTTCGAGTTCAGTGCTTTGACAAACCCCGTAGCGCGACTTTGGCAAGGCCGTGCGAGAATGTGCCGACAGACGCGCGTGAAATATCGGATCGTTTTCGTAAAGAAGAAGTACGATCGCGAGTTAAAAACTCATACGCATTTTACATAACTCGTAAAAAAAAAGTTTTAAGCGCAATGTGTACAGCTCTTTTTAATTGAAAATGTGATATTAATATTTAACGAAATATTTGTACAAAATTCTACGTTTTTCCAATATTAACTGTGCAGAACAGAAATCAGTTCAACATGTATGGTAAAGTTTTAATTCTAAATGACTTTTTGCTGAAATCATTATATTGAAAAAATAATATAAAACAAGCAAAACGGATTTCATATTCTTTAGGATAGTGACGTAGTTTATTTGGTAAAAGAATGAACAGTAGTGCGTTTTATATTTTTTTTTGTAACATTTAGTAACAGTAGAAGTTTTTTTTGAATAGTGAAAAACCGCATTAAAACCGTTCAAGCAAAACTTAAAAGTCAAAGTGCATTTGAGGTTCGGGCATAGTTAATTATGTTCTTAAATAAAAATAATACAATAATATATTACAATATATTTTGTAGTGTGTCTTAGTGAAACATTTTCATAAATATAAATGTTTTAATCCGTTATAATTTAAGCGTACGCGAATATTTTACGCGCTTAAATTATGTTTAATATGTTTTTAACAATTTAACGTTTCACGTTATCTGATTGTTGAAATTTTGAAAGTGCGGGATTATGAACAGTTCTTTGGAATATGGTAATTGGAGTGTAAACGAAACCATAGCTACAGAATGGGACTTATGGTTGTCTATGGTTCAGGAACGCGCTATCCTAGCAGCGGTCCTTTTAGTATTCTCTTTAGCGACTGTATTCGGCAACACTCTAGTGATGGTAGCGGTAGTCAGAGAACGCTACCTCCATACCGCCACTAACTATTTCATCACGTCTCTAGCTCTGGCGGACTGCTTGGTAGGTCTGGTAGTGATGCCCTTCAGCGCGATGTACGAAGTCCTTCAGCACAACTGGTTCTTCGGCATCAACTGGTGCGACGTGTGGAGATCTTTGGACGTACTGTTTAGCACCGCGTCGATCCTCAATCTGTGCGTCATATCTTTGGACAGGTATTGGGCTATTACGGATCCGTTCACCTATCCTACGAGAATGAGCACTACCAGGGCTTGCCTTTTGATCGCCGCTGTGTGGGTCTGTTCCGGAGCGATTTCCTTCCCCGCGATCGTCTGGTGGCGCGCCGTACGCACCGAAGACCCCCCTCCTCACAAGTGTCCTTTCACCGATAGTTTAGGGTATCTGATATTCTCGTCTACGATTTCGTTCTATCTCCCTTTATTCGTTATGGTGTTCACTTATTATAAAATCTACCGAGCTGCCGTGATACAGACCAGATCCCTCAAGCTCGGCACGAAACAGGTGATCATGGCGTCGGGCGAGATGGAGTTGACGCTGAGGATACACCGCGGCGGAGGCGCTTCGGAAGGTCGACACCTGTACCACACCGCGATGAACTCCACTCCGGACGACGTTCCCGAGATGGACGGACCTTTAACGCCCCACAACGGGCTCTCGAGACAATCTTCTTCGCGTATGTTGCACAACAAACAGTTGGGGAAAAACTTTTCCCTCAGCAGAAAGCTGTCCAAGTTTGCCAAAGAGAAAAAGGCCGCAAAGACTTTGGGAATCGTGATGGGTGTGTTTATAGTGTGTTGGTTACCGTTCTTCGTGGTGAATCTTCTGTCCGGTTTCTGCATCCGGTGCATCTGGCAGGAAGAGTTAGTGTCGGCTATAGTCACTTGGTTGGGTTGGATTAACTCCGGCATGAATCCGGTCATCTACGCGTGTTGGAGCAAGGATTTCAGAAGGTAAACGTTTATTCATGATCATCCTTATATATTATTTCTCAAAGGTGTTTTTTGCCGCTAAGCGATATCTCCCTTAATTCTTCATCAAAATTAATTATTCAAACATCATTTGAAATCTTATGTTCCCTGCTATTGACGAAAAATAGACAAATAGCTTAAAGAGCATGTATTCGTTACAAAAATGTAAAAAAAAACTTTAATATTATACCTACTTCATATGATTTCTAATGAAACATCTATTAACAATCTGTTTAACTAGCATGACAGCTGTTACTTAGATTGTTTACATTCTAAAATTCTATATGGAAACTGTTAGGCCCCTATTTATAAACCAACGTAAATAAATAAAAGTAATTAACTAAATTAAATCAACGTATTAAATCAGGTAAGCGTAGGCCTACTCCTGACTTGCGAAATATTCGCAAGGGTCAGCTGGTTTATTATTAAAAGTTAAAACCATATTAATTCGCTTAAAAAAAGTGGGAAAATAAATTTTGTAATTAAATAACAAATTTGTATGAATACAAACAATATTCAACAACCTTCTAACAATACTTCATAAGCCTCTCTGATTGTGGTTTCGGCAATTACGCAATTTACGAAGCAGCTGTCGCAGAGTAAGACAAATATAATTTTATTTGGGTGGTCATTATCTCTAAGTACAATATGACGCAACAAAAACAAAACATACCATAACATCAATTAAATCTAGTTGACGATAATACAACCTGGACAAACTTAACAAATAAAAACCACTGCAGCTATTACTATAAATAAATAGCAATATAAATAAAACCATTTAAAATTTTTAAATTAGTTGACAACAATAACAATATGAACTTAAAACTAATGAACAAATATTAACTTTGGGAATACTACGAAACATCAATAAAGAAAAGCTCTAATAGTGAATTATATAAAAATAAAAACATCAAAACCCAACACAAAATAAAATACATAGAATACAGTTGACATTTTATTTCGATGTTTGTTTTTATGAATTTTGTTTTCAATTTCCCCATAAAGTGAAGATAAAATTTTATGAAACGTTTTTATTTACGGGCGTGTGTGTAAATGTGTACACAAGATGTAAGTAATAATATGTAGGCTATGTATGATCCTTCTTATTGTGTTTATATATTAAATACTAGCTGACCCGTACGGCGTTGCCCGTGGTGGTTGGTATTTTCAGTCTTTTTAACGTAATTGTATTCTTTTTAAGTGTTCAGTCAGTGAGTGGTATTTGGCTTTTATATATATAGATCTTAAAAAATAAAAGCACTATTGTCATAATAATAAAAGATCTGAAATTATGATTTTAGTAAATTTGATCCCCCCAAACCCCTTCTAAAATTTCGAAATTTGTCATACCCTTTCTTAGTGAGGGCCTATGGCCCTAGAAGAAGCTACATACCAAATTTCATTCCAATCCATTCGGTAGTTTTGAAGAAATCGTGATTTAATAACTTTGATCCCCCCAAACCCCCCCTAAAATTTCGAATTTTTTAAACCCTTTCTTAGCGAGCGCCTGTGGCCCTAGAGGAAGCTACATACCAAATTTCATTCCAATCTGTTCGGTAATTTAGGAGAAATCGTAATTTAATAATTTTTACCCCCCAAACCCGCCTAAAATTTCCAATTTTTTAAAACCCTTTTTTATTGAACACTTATGGCCCTAGAGGAAGCTACATACCATATTTAATTCCAATCCGTTTGGTAGTTTTGAAGAAATCGTGATTTAATAACTTTGATCCCCCCAAATCCCCCCTAAAATTTCGAATTTTTTCAAACCCTTTTTTAGTGAGTACCTATGGCCCTAGAGGAAGCTACATACCAAATTTCATTTCAATCCATTCGGTAGTTTTTGAGAAATCGTGATGAGTGAGTGAGTGGTACTTCGCTTTTATATAAATATAGATAACATATTCCTCACTCCTGAAACCTTTCTTCGCCTTTTGACTAGAGCTCTGCTACATTTACTACAGTATTTGCAATAGCCCAATAAGTGTTTCTGTTGTATTAGTGAAAATGTCCTTGGGTGAAATGAATATCAAGATTTAGGTATAAATAGGGTTGTAACTTAAAAAAAAGAAAGAAACAAAAGTACTTGTAAATATAACGTTGAAATAAAAGTGACATTTTATATTTTTTTAAATAATAATAAACATTTTTCTATTTAAAACGAACTGGTAATAACTTAAAACCAAAAATCCCAAAAGGGATCGTATAAATAAAAGGATGAAATAAAGATGGCATTTCGTAATTTTTTGATAATATTGACAACCATTTTTGTCATTTAAAACAAACCGCACGACGATTGCAATGGTAGATTTCCAGAAATAGGTATCAATCCGGTTGTAATATAAAAATCCCAAAAGTGCCCTTAAAAATATAAAGATGAAATAAAAAAGACATTTCATAATTTTTGTATGATAATGGCAAACATTTTTTTCATGTAAAACAAACCGCACGGAAATCGAAACGGTAGATCTCCAGAAATAGAAACAAAAAATCCCGAAAGTGCTCTTATAGCGATGAAATAAAAATGACATTTCATAATACATTTTTGTATGATAATGGCAAACATTTTTTCATTTGAAACAAACCGTGCGAAAATCGGAATGGTAGATCTCCAGAATTAGATATCAATATTCTCTTCAAACGTTTAAGGCTATGCTGAATGCAGGGTGTCCCATAAGTAAAGTGCCAAACTTCGGGGAATGGTTCTATGGGTCAAAATAAGATTAAAAGTTAATATAAACACAGACTGAAATCGCTTCGTTTTCTAGATATCAGCCATTTTATTTTTTGTGCAAAATAATTCTTATCTAGAAAACGGTTTGACTGATTGAGTTCAAACTTGGCATGAAGTTAGGTTGAAAAGCTAATTCAAATAGAAATGGCGCAAACTAGAGCTTAGTATCGTTTCAAAGTAACGGACGATCAAAGTTCTGGAAAATGACATTGTTATCAAAGCAGGTTATTAATTTGCTAGTATTAGCAATAAGTAGGTTGTATGTTATTTTCCAGATCTTTGATTGCCCATTACTTTGAAACGAAGCAAGATATTAAGCTCTAATTTGCGCCATTGTGTTTCTCTGTTAATAAGTTTTTCAATGGTGTACTACATGACCTACCTTTATTTTTGAAATTTGTAAGCCCGCTTGCCCTCCTAAGCCCCCCAAAATCATAGAGGGTCAGATATGTCAGAAAATGTATCCTGTTATGCAACACAAGATATATACAAAGTTTTGTTAACTTACTTTAAGTAAAAAAAATAATAATTTGACCACGCAGCTGGACCGATGATGTGAGTTGAGCAAATTTCCAAAATTAAGTTTATATGCCTATGTTTTAGGGTTTCAACCAACAATTTGGGAAATAAATCTATTCACGACGGTGCTGAATAGCTGCAAAATGGTTCGCACGCCATTCCGCATATTGGGAGTATCTTCAATACACAAAGCATTGCTTGCTTCGCTCGCCAACCCCACGGTAGAATCCACCACATGGCTTTGAACCGGGTACTTCTATGGTATTTTACGTTTTGATAGATTTTGGAGGAACGAAGCGAGCTATAAGGTCACGTAAAAAAACAAAATGTGCTGAATAAGATCCTACATTTATATTTGTAGAAAAAACCCAAAAACACATTCATTCTTGTAGGAAAGATCTAAAAGAATAGTTACTTCCCGTCAAAAAACGAACTTCTGGTTGTTGGATTTTTTATCTAACGAACTAGTATGAGCGACGTAGACAACCAACATGTGAACCAAATCGGACTTAAAATGCGGCCGCTAGAGTGCGAACACATATATACATATATATGTATGATTTTTAATGACTCCCCAAAACGTGTTATGGGGACCATGATCGGTGCTCATTTGCTACTCCCGACCTTGGGTCTTACCATAAGGGCCACTGCAATAGCTCATTTTTCCTTTGAAAATTCGCTAATGGGGGGTCTGTAGGCCTCTATCGTCTTAATTAAAGAATGCAGTTGTGGTATGGACGAAAGACACTTTATTTGAAACAAGGTGGGATCTTGTGTATATTGATTAGGCGTGGTGGTAGAGCATATTTAATTCATAGGACTCAAACTTCATTAAGGCAGTACAGAAGGGTTTTTGTTAACCTACGTCCTTGACACTGCACTGACGATAAACAATGTTTAAAAGTTTATATCGTTACCTTCGCCCAGTTCGTAGTATACCTATGGCTGATCCACAAACATTTAGAGTAATGAAACATCTATATAGAAGACTAGGGGAACCCCCTGCGTGCTTTGCACGCCAATCCCGTTGGAACTTTCTATATTCATAATCATGTTATGTTTTCTTTGTAATAAAGGTATAGGATTAATAATAACCCCAAGCTAAGATTGTAAATAATGTTAAGTTTTCAAATCATAACATAATAAACGGTATCAGTTAACTGACACAAACTTTCTCCCAACTTACTGTAGTCAAAATAATATTGTTTTTAATCATTTTATTTACTACTTTTTAGAACAAAACAAAAAAATAATATTCTACCTACGTCAATCGTATAAAAAAGTTATTGTCCCAGGCGGGATTCGATCGCGCGACCTTTGAATTACTGGCCGTCCTCGCTACCGTTGTGCTACCCCGTGCGGCCGTCGCCGTGATGCTAGATTGACAACATAAACTTGTTTATTTTTTAACATTTCCCCATAATTATGAAACGCCAAAGTTTTGATAAAAGCGGGTGGTGTCATTTTGTTTGGCATCTTAAGC
>JAGFPH010002205.1:59500-94398 GCA_018207615.1 Philaenus spumarius
ACTAAATCACGATTTCTCCAAAATTACCGAACAGATGAGAATGAAATTTGGTATGTAGCTTCCTCTAGGGCTATAGGCACTCGCTAAGAAAGGGTTTCAAAAAATTCGAAATTTTAGGAGTAGTTTGGGGGAGATCAAAGTTATTAAATCACGATTTCTTCAAAACTACCGAACGGATTGGAATGACATTTGGTATGTAGCTTCCTCTAGGGACATAGGCGCTCACTAAGAAAGGGCATGAAAAATTTCGAAATTTTAGGAGGGGTTTGGGGGGGATCAAATTTACTAAAATCATAATTTCAGATCTTTTGTTACTATGACAATAATGCTTTTATTATTTAAGATCTATATATATAAAAGCCAAATACCACTTACTGACTGAACACTTAAAAAGAATACAATTACGTTAAAAAAACTGAAAATACCAACCACCACGGGCAACGCCGTACGTGTCAGCTAGTAAAATATATTACACAACAGACTTACATGATTATTGATTAGCCAGCCAAATGTTTCTTCGGTATTTAAAATTAATCTACATGGTGCTCTTTCGAAAAGTTACCATAGCTACTATTTTAAATGTCGGAAACAGATTCGCCTTTAGAGAAACCTTATAAAACATATTTTCAAAATACCAAATACCTTTTTCCCCTCAGATCATCTGTTTAAATACAAATGTAAATGTTTGTTTTTTCAAAATCTCAAATCTCCGAAATTTCTTCACCGATTACTTTGAAATTTTTACACATTACATTCGGATACATCCAGGTTTTCATATACTTTTTTTTTTAAAGCATCAGCATATATTGAACATAAAAACCACAAAACGTATACTAAATATTTAACAAAAACGTGAGGGCTGTTAAATATGTTTATTGACTATAATAATAACAACTGTAATCAGCTGTTTGCTATAATATTTCCATTAACAAATAAATGATTTCAAACTTTGAAACAATTATTTGTATTTATAACTTTCAGGTTCGGTTTTTGTAAAGAGTTGTAAAGAGTTTGTAATCTTTTGGACATAAAAGCAACACAAACTATACTAAATATTGTATGGAAAAGGTTTAGCGTTGGTATAGTAATCAGCTGTTCGTTTAAATATTAACTGCTGATTTCAAAATTTGAAACAATTATTTCTATTTGTGACTATTAGGTAGAGTTTTGTTTAAGTGTAGACCTGAGCATTGCTGATTTTTTTACAGTTTTATTACAACCGATGGTATAAAATATACGAAATAATTTAATTTGGTCATTTAACATCATTTACCATCTTAGCTTTGAGATTAATCCTAAGTTTTATTGTAAAGAAGACATAACATATGTGTACTGTAAAGAACAACGGAGTTGGCGTGCGGAGCACGCAAGAGTATCCCTTAAAATAAAAAATTTAAACGTTTATTACAAAATTACCGTAAGTGATTTTTTTATTATAAAGAGGTAATTTTGTACAGATTTAAAAATATAGTTAAAATGTTTCAAATCTCATATAGTTTGAAAGGTAAAAAAATCCCACTGTAATAACAAAATTTGTTTTAGCCGTAGAAAGTTATTTTATTTTCTCGAAAGTTAACTGTGAAAACTGTCAGTTGATGGGTTTCCGAAATAAACGATTTAATTTTTGTAACGCATACAAATAACGTGTGACATCTCAAATAATTAAAGCCTTTTGAAAAAAATGTAATTGTGTGCTTAAGACCACACGGGAGAAGTGCAAACTTTTTTTTTAACACAACTTACGAAATGAGGAAGCACAATGCTCATTTTTAATACAACTTACGAAATGCGGAAGCACACTTTCCAGAGGTATACCAATTGAACTACACATTGTGTTAACATTAACGGGTTAGCCTATGGCGTAGGACAATCTGTTACACTTATATACCCAACTTAAATACAGGGTGACAATTAAGTCTTCGGACGGTTTAATATTTCGTATATAAGGCAAATTTTAAGGTAGATGCGATTGAGGTACCTACTCTTTGTAAAAATACTATTTCATTAAGATTTCAAAAAATATATCCGCCATTTTGAACGTAACTTTGTTTTTTAAATAGGAAGGTGGACATGTGATACATCATTTCGATGTAGAATTTCAAGAAAAAACTAACGGTGAAATTTTCACATCCATATCTTTAACTGTTTAAAAATGGCGGCCAAAAAACAACGAAATGGTTTTTTTCGATTTTGTCCCATTTTGCTGTACTATTTTTGTTTTAATAATTAATTATTATTCTCTTTGGATTCAGAATTAAATAAGCTTTCAAATGATATGCCACACAACGATATTTGGTTAAACCACTCGAAATCAATTATAAAAAAAATGAAAATGGTTGTAACTCAAAAAAGTTAAATACTCCCAAATATCATTGCGTGGCACATCATTTGAAAGCTTATTTAATTCTAAGTCTAAAAAGAATAATAATTAATATTAAAACAAAAATAGTACAGCAAAATGGGGCAACATCGGAAAACACGATTTCGTTGTTTTTTGGCCGCCATTTTTAAACCGTTGAAGATATGGATGTGAAAATTTAACCGTTGGTTTTTTCTTGAAATTCTACATCGAAATGATGTATCATATGACCACCTTCCTATTTAAAAAAACAAGGTTACATTCAAAATGGCGGATATTTTTTTAAAATCTTTATAAAATAGTATTTTTACATAGAAGTAGGTACCTAAATCACATCTACCTTAAAATTTGCCTTATATACGAAATACTAAACCGTCCGAAGACTTAATTGTCACCCTGTATACTAAACTAGCAAAGAGTTCGTGGCCTAACCGACTAAGGCGTGAGTTTATGGTGATGGACTCTGCTGGTTCGAATCTCGGCAAGATTCAAACTAACGGAATAGAGCGTTTCATAAAATGCACGAGAAAATGCGTGACAGTAAAATCCGATTCACCGTCAGCAAACATAGCGCCGAGGTGCGCCTATAGAAGTTTACACTTCTAAAATTTCGAATTTCTGTGGTTAGTAAATAAAAATCGTTTCGTTTATTCGCTCACTACGCTAATACGATCACTACACGGTTTGGAATTATTGATACCGTAAATCGACAGAACTTCGTTAAATTATTTAAAACTCCGCCAAAGTAATCAATGCATTTTCACCAATGCTTTTAATTAAAAGTCCAATTTTGAAACAACCGAGTTGGTCGGAGTTCGTCTTATTAAAAATTAAAATGTTTTATGGGACGATATAGCTTGAGAGTTATCATTGTAAACCCCTTAGTTTGACAATTTTGTCAATTTGTTTTTCAAGTTATAAAGTTACACGACCAATCCTGTGATAGTTCTGTAAGTAGATAGTTTTTTGAGATTATTTCATTTGAACTTTTGGGATTAGTACAGATACCGGCGCGAATGCTGGGACTTGAGCAAACCGCTACTAACCTGACTAAAAACATCAGTACCCGGTACATCTTTGTTTAACACGTTCACTGCTAAGGACGCACATGTGTGCTTGGCACAGAACACTATGAGGAGCGGCCGTCGCACAGTGCATTGCACGCCAACCCCCGGATCGGGAGTATTTTCAATACATAGTGCATTGCGAGCTTCGCACGCCAACCCCCTTATTGGGAGTATTTTCAATACAAAGTGCATTGCGCGCTTCGTACGCCAACCCCGAATTGGGAGTATTTTCAATACAAATTGCATTGCGTGCTTCGCACACCAACCCCCGTGTTGGGAGTATTTTTAATACTCAGTGTATTGCGCGCTTCGCACGCCAACCCCCGAATTGGGAGTATTTTCAATACACAGTGCATTGCGTGCTTCGCACGTCAACCCCCGGATTGGGAGTATTTTCAATACACAGAGCATTGCGTGCTTCGCACGCCAACCCCCGTATTGGGAGTATTTTCAATACACAGTGCATTGCGTGCTTCGATCGCCAACCCCCGTATTGGGAGTATTTTCAATACATTAAGCGTTGCGTGCTTCGCACGCCAATTTTAAGAATAGTGCTAAGGAATATTAGTGATTATCTCGTAGTAAGTTTCGAAAATAAAAAATAAAATAATTTTTACTTATTTAGGCCATAAATATAAAAAATAAAAGGTCAGCTCATAGCGTAGGAAATACGAAATTTGCGTAGCAGTGAACTTGTTAAGGGTGAGGTAAACATCCACTAGTTCGTTTGAAGGATGAGTCACATTAGGAAGAGGTGTGGGAAAATGTTTTTTCCCCTTACGCCCTTTCCTTACACCCCCGGCCCATCACGCCAGAGCGAGGCCAAGTGCCAGGATTCACGCCGATATCTATAGATTGACGTTTTGGGATTAGTATGTTGGGTGCTTCCACAGTAACTAGAACAAGACGGTATGTGTCACGCGCAGGTCGTTGGTGGCTATGACGTCACTGACACTGAAGCGCCGGCATCTCTACAGCGATTCGATTTCGCCAGTGGCAAGCTTCTTAAAAACATCACCCTACACGACTATTGGGTGAACGGAAAATATACAATCTTTCATGGGATTACATATACACTCTAGGGAATCTTGAGGTGCAATTTTTTTATGGTAAAACCTTTTTTATCGACAGTAAATTCATAGTTCATTATAAAAAGATATACTTGCATATACAAAAATTTAAGGAAACATTTTGTTGATTTGTTTGAAATTAATAGTATGAATGACCTAAACCCAATTAATAAACCTAAAATGGAAATATTCAAGGTCAAATATTAAGTGATAACAATAGCATAACAAATAGTAAATACAACAAAACAGGTACTGTACCTGTAATCGGCTGTTTCCATTTCCGTGTTAGGCTACGAATAATCATGACCTTGACATTCACATGTGGGCCTCTAAACTTGTCTTCAATACGATCATAACAGATGTCTGAATTAACTTTCATTTCGTCAAAACTGATGACAACATCCTTATGAAAATCTTCATGTATTATAGCTTGCCCTTTAAGTATATTCATACTAATGTCTAAAAATCTAGGAGGGGTTCAAAATTGAGAAAGCCACCAGCCGCCTTGCTATGATTGTCTCGCTTGGGAGGGGATATTTTAATGTTTCCCTTAGATATGATAATCCTTTTTTAGAGATTCATCTGATAGTTACTGCTTTTGCTACATCATCAGCCGACCAGTTTGTACATTTCCCCTTTAATACATATTGCTGCTGACATACGGTAAATATTTTTTCATATTTTTCTAATAATTGTTTGAGTTTTGATATAAGTACTCTAGCATTGTTCAGTTTATTTACAAGTAATTTATTTTATTTTTTTAAATTATTGTCGTTTTCATATAAAAGAGCCTCTACCGTAGATAAATCACCAGATATAGGCCGTGTTAAATTTAAATTGGAAGAATTAGCTTCCTGATCATCAGGCGTGTTTTGAATATTTATTTACACTGTCTGCTGAATCATGTAGCAAAGATTTTATAATATTTTTAGATTCACGATTTTCGGCTCGTTGAGATAATGTAGGGGGGGGGGGGGGGGTTGTGGTGGCATTTGGTATTTTTTGTGTTGGAACTGTCTTGGGTTTTAAAATGTGTTTTTTATGTAGGTTTGTTTAATAGTTCACTTTTTAAGTCTCTTTCAAAATCTGTCGTTAAAAAATGCTCAGAACAAATCCGCGCTGTAAGTGAATTAAAATGATCTTTCCTTTTACAAAAATATACCCACTATTTGTGTAGTTTATCTTTAGGAAATTTATGAAAGGAAATTCCTAACCTCTTTGCGTGATCCGTATGATTTTTGCAACCGGCAACTGCACAACCAGTTATAAAACACTTAAATATACACACACTTAAACTTAAAATATTATATACACTGTTTAGAAGAAAACTATACTACACATCACGCACACATTTGTGTAAACATTACACATAACGAACCCAGCAAATCGTTGTTTGCGTAAATAGTTAGTGCAAGTCAATCTGCTTCTGCTAGGCGGGAAGCATGATACGGTGTCAGTGACGTCATCTGAGCTCAGAGTTACTGCGCAGCTGTCTCGTGACACATACCGTGTAGTTCTAGTTACCGTGGGTGCTTTGGTATTGTTAGCGTAGGATGAGTATTTTCCGTTGGTAGGATTTTTCTGCCCTGATTTTAATGTATACATTGTAACGAATTGCTTAAAAATCTTATTAAGTATTTTTTTTGAACAAAGAATTTTACTCTAGGAAAATATTTACAATTTTATCTTTTTATAGTACGTATTTATATAATATCAAAATGTTAAGCTTTCTTCAAACTTTAGAGTAATAAAAGACATCGGTTGTAATAGTTGTGTGTTTATATCTAATGGTTATTAGAATATAAATGCTTCGGGGATTAGTATACTAGGCGTTTTTGGATTAGAAGTTTTTTGAAGATAGATTTTCAAAGGTTCGCCCAAAAAGAGAACAACCATTCCGAAATCAGATTTCGTTTATATCTTTCCGTTGTTTAGATATTGGAGGCGGTAAGTTTTAATAATTCGACCACGCAAATGAACAGCTGACGTGAGTTGAGCAAATTTCCAAAATTAAGTTTATAGGCCTATGTTTTAGGGTTTCAACCAACAATTTGGGAAATAGGTCTATTCACGACAATGCTCAATAGCTGCAAAATGGTTCGCGCGCCATTCCGCATATTGGGATTATCTTCAACTAGCTGACACGTACGGCGTTGCCCGTGGTGGTTAGTATTTTCAGTCTTTTTAACGTAATTGTAATCTTTTGAAGTGATCAGTTAGTGAGTGGTATTTGGCTTTTATATATATAGATCTTAAATAATAAAAGCACTATTGTCATAATAATAAAAGATCTGAAATTATGATTTTAGTAACTTTGATCCCCCCAAACCCCTCCTAAAATTTCGAAATTTTTCATACCCTTTCTTAGAGAGCGCCTAAGGCCCTAGAGGTAGCTACATACCAAATTTCATTCCAATCCGTTCTGGCGTAATTTGAGGATGATCAAACGCATTGAAAACGCAAGGAAAAATGCAAAAACGCCTATTTCTGGCGTAATTTTGGGAGAATCTCAAACATTTTTTAACAGACTACTTTTAGGCCTTAAACGAACCTAAGAACCAAATTTCAACATTTTCTGCCACTTAGTTTTCGAAAAAGCTGAGAAAACGCAAAAAATCGCTAGAAAAACGCTAATATTTGGCGTATCTTTGGGATGTTTTCAAAATCCGTTCTTAGTGCGCGTCTAAAGGTCCAACTGGACATGCATGCCAAATTTGAACTTATTTGGTTCAGCAGATTTTTTACACAATGCATTGCGTGCTTCGCACACCAACCCCCTTATTTTGGTAGTATCTTCAATAAACAATGCATTGCGTGCTTCGCGTGCTATTCTGAATATTGGGAGTATCTTCAACACACAAAACATTGCGTTCACGAAATCCCCCCCCCCCCGTATTTGGGAGTATCTTCAACACACAATGCATAGCGTGCTTCGCACGCCAACCCCGGGGTAGAATCCACCACAAGGCTTTGAACCGGGTACTTTTATTTTATTTTACGTTTTGATCGATTTTGGGGGAACCAAGCGAGCTATAAGGTCGCGTAAAAAAACAAAATGTGCAGAATAACATCATACATTTATGTTTGTAGAAAAAAATTCATTCTCGTAGGAAAAATCTCAAAAATAGTTATTTCTGGTCAAAAAACGTGCTTCCGATTGTTGGATTTTTTGGGCTAACGAACTCGTCTGAGCGACGTAGACAACCAACATGTGTATTAAATTTGAACCAAACCGGACTTAAAATGCGGCCGCTAGAGTGCGAACACATATATACATATATATGTGTGATTTTTGTGTTCTGGGGACCATGATCGGTGCTCATTTGCTACTCCCGACCTTGGGTCTTACTATAAGGGCCACTGCAATAGTTAATTTTTCCTATGGAAATTCCCTAAAAATCGCCTCGTAAGACAAATGAACAAATCTACATAAACGTCCGTGAGGTCATACGTTTACCTATTACAATGATCGTTGTCATCTTATAGCTATAAAAAAGTAGTGTCCAGCCTGGAACTATAATTCTGTGAAATTGTGTCTCTTGCTTGTTGACTTCTAACTAGGTAAAGGTATTTGTCATCTGTCTATGTACCCAACAAAAATCGCTAAAAATCGAAGAAAAACAAACGGTTTCGACGCACAGGTATTCTGATAGTAAACAATAATATAATGTTAGTCTAGAATGTTCGCTTTTACTATCATTGATCGATCCCTTTTAATTATCTATAGGCCTGAAATATAGACTTTTTTTAAATAGTAGGAAAGTTTATTTTAACGTATGCCTACTTTTTAAATAATTAATTCCTCTTATTGAACTGTATTCAGTTTTAACATTGATTTTAGATAATATAAATGAAGACCGTGAAGGCAGCGCCAGCGGGGCAATCTCATCGGAATATTAACGAGTTTACGACTCACAGTCGAGTCGGTATGGCAAACTTGTTGAAGCGTGATAACGCCTGCTTTTGTATATTAATCTAATCACGTGATGGGGCTGCTATGTAGCGTGCACACACGTGCGGTAATAAATCAGTATAAATTTCCGAATAGGTATGTTATACTCGCTAACGAGGCATATTATACATTCCTAAAAGGTATATTATACATGCCAAAAAGACATATTATACAACCCTAAAAGGCATATTATACATGCCAAAAATGCATATTATACATCCCAAAAAGGCATATTATACATGCCAAAAAGACATATTATACAACCCTAAAAGGCATATTATACATGCCAAAAAGACATATTATACAACCCTAAGAGGCATATTATACATGCCAAAAAGGCATATTATACATGTCGAAAAGGCATCTTAACATGCCGAAGAGGCATATTATACATTTCTAACAGGCATATTAGACATGTCAAAACTACATATTATACACGCCGAAGAAGTAAATTATACAGCCCTAAAAGGCATATTATACATGCCAAAAAGGCAAATTATACATACCGAAAGGCATATTATACATGCTGAAGAGGCATGTTAAACACGCCGAAGAGGCATTTTATACATTCCTAAAAGGTATATTATTCATGCCAAAAATGCATGTTATACACCCCAAAAAGGCATATTATATATACCAAAAAAACATATTATACAATCCTAAAAGGCATATTATACATGCCAAAAAGGCATATTATACATACCGAAAGGCATATTATACATGCCGAAAAGGCATGTTAAACATGCCGAAGAGGTATATTATACATGCCAAAAATGCATGTTATACACGCCAAAGAGGCATATTATACATTTCTAACAGGCATATTAGACATGTCAAAACGACATATTATACACGCCGAAGAAGCATATTATATAGCCCTAAAGGGCATATTATACATGCCAAAAACGCAAATTATACATACCGAAAGGCATATTATACATGCTGAAAAGGCATGTTAAACACGCCGAAGAGGCATTTTATACTTTTAGAAAAGGCATGTTGTACATGCTGAAGAGGCACATTATGCATGCCGCAAACGCATATTACACACACCGTAGAGGCATATTAGACACGCCGAAGAGGCATATTTTCAGGCCGAAGAGGAATATTATACATGCCAAAAAGGCATATTATATTTTTTGAGGATGGGGTGTTTTTTAAAGATGTTTTATGGTGGTAACGTTACATTTCTAAATGTTTCATTTTTATTTACTCAATTTAAAGTTTTACCAACAACTATTAATCTTTCAATATATCAATGTACCCTTTTAAACAATGCTCAACTTAGGTACATTAAAAAAATGTAGAACTTCGAAGAAATGGAAAAGCCCTATATATAAAATATTCAATTATATTTTCGTCAAGTAGAGTATAAACGTAATGGTACTTTGATTTTAAACGCTTTTTGGACCCACCCTCCATTATTTCAGCTTTCCTCTTTCTTGTCGACAATTGTCGTTTTGTTTTTGTTGATCCTGAATAACTAGGATTTAAAAATAATATTGTTTTTTGTTTTTGTATATTTTAGCTGAAGCGGTATCATTTCAAATTTTAAGTTGTATTGTTTAGTTGTTGATAAAATGTGCTATTTGTTTGCTTGTATTTTCAGCGAATTTCCATAGGAAAAATGAGCTACTGCAGTGGCCCTTATGGTAAGAAACAAGGTCGGGAGTAGCGCATGAGCACCGATCATGGTCCCCAGAACACGTTTTGGGATGTTATTAAAAATCACATATATATATGTATATATGTGTTCGCACTCTAGCGGCCGCATTTATGTCCGATTTGGTTCAAATTTGGTACACATGTTGGTTGTCTACGTCGCTCGAGTTCGTTATCCAAAACAAATCCAACAACCGGAAACACGTTTTTTGACCGGAAGTAACTATGTTTTGAGATTTTTAATACTAGAATTAATTTTGTTTAGAGTTTTTTTCTACAAATATAAATGTATAATGTTATTCTGCACATTTTGTTTTTTTTACGCGACCTTATAGCTCGCTTGGTTCCCCCAAAATTGATAAAAACGTAAAATACCATAAAAGTACCCGGTTCAAAGCCATGTGGTGGATTTTACCGTGGGGTTGGCGCAATGCATTGTTCATTGAAGATACTCTCATACGTGGGTTGGCGTGCGAAGCACGCAGTGCTTTGTGTGTTGAAGATACTCCCAAATTTCGGAATGGCGTGCGAAGAACGCAATGTTTTGTGAGTTGAAGATATTCCCATTATGCGGAATGGCGTGCGAAACATTTTGCAGCTATTCAGCACCATCGTGAGTAGACCTATTTCCCAAATTGTTTGTTGAAGCCATAAAACATAGGCCTATAAATTTAATTTGGGAAATTTGCTCAACTCACGTCAGCGGTTCAGCTGCGTGGTCGAATTTTTCTGTTTTGTAACGAAACGAAGTACATACGAAAACGGAAATGTCGCCTATGCAGGTTTAACATTGTAGGTTTGTTTGTAGGAAAGCGTTACCATATAAAGTGGAATTTATTAGATTCTGAAAATAGGCATACCATACAGCGGCAGAGAAACATTATAGGAATTATCAAAGAAAGAAAGCTGAAAAAAGCAAGTTATAGTTCTGAAACTTTATGTAGTGTTTGCACCAAATGGAAGAAGCAAACACCCCACAGGCAACAAAACCATAAATAATAACAACCGTTAAGAAATTATCTCTATACATAAACATGGATGTTTGTTTTTTGCCCTCTATAGACTCAAAAACTATTCGACCGATTTCACTAAAAATTTCATAGTGTAGGCCTATCTATATCAATCCCAGGAGTGTTTGGACATTACAACGGATTCTCTGTTTGAAGTTATCATTTATTAATTAACTAGCTGATCCGTACGGCGTCGCCCGTGGTGGTTGGTATTTCCAGGCTTTTTAACGTAATTGTATTCTTTTTAAGTGTTCAGACAGTGAGTGGTATTTGGCTTATATATATATATATATATATATAGATCTTAAATAATAAAAGCACTATCGTCATAATAATAAAAGATCTGAAATTATGATTTTAGTAACTTTGATCCCCCAAACCCCTCCTAAAATTTAGAAATTTTTCATACCCTTTCTTAGTGAGCACCTATGGCCCTAGAGGAAGCTACATACCAAATTTCATTCCAATTCGTTCGGTATTTTTTGAGAAATCGTGATGATTGAGTGAGTGAGTGAGTGAGTTGTATTTCGCTTTTATTATAGATTGATGGATGTTCAATTTTATTATTAGTTATTCGGACATTTACCATCATTTGTGTTTTATATTACAGTCTAAGGGGTTGAAATGGGGTTGCTATACCTATACAATAATTAATTATAAATTGGACTAACATTGTACAAGCTGCAAAGCTAAAATTGTGTAATATTATTCTTAAGTGATGTAAAAACCGTTTGCAATTCAATTACTTAAGTCGAAGGGATGAAATGGGATAAGTGCCCTTAAAATTGAATAATCATTTATGCACTTAGTTTTTCTATCTGCTAAAAAACTAATTTCACAATTTACACATAGTAGTAACAGGATTGGTTAGAGAATATGGCCACTAAAATCAGAGATTAAAATGGGGTAGCTAAATTGTGTTGTTATTGCACGCTTTTCTGCTCACCGGATTGCCGCGCTATCAGGCAGAAAGGTTTGTCTTTAGCTCAAATGTAAATGCTACCGCCACACGACGAGGAGCTTCGTTATTACTTATGACCAGACACAGAACTGGTCATAAATCATTCACTGTGACAGCGTGTAGGCGCTGGAATTCATTGTCGGAGAGTTTGAAATGCATCAATGACCGTGTTCAGTTGGAAAGTGCTTTGGGTTGTTGGTTCCGAGACAGTTTTGGGTAGTTTCGGGCGCTCGGACGGGTTTTGATGCATGTTCTTGAATGGGGTTGTGTTTGAGAATCTAAGTGTGTTTATGCATCTATATATATAAAAGCGAAATACCACTCACTCACTCACTCACTCATCACGATTTCTCAAAAACTACCGAACGGATTGAAATGAAATTTGGTATGTAGCTTCCTCTAGGGCCATAGGTGCTCACTAAGAAAGGGTATGCAAAATGTCGAAATTTTAGGAGGTTTTTGGGGGGATCAAAGTTAGTAAAATCATAATTTCAGATCTTTTATTATTATGACAATAGTGCTTTTATTATTTAAGATCTATATATATAAAAGCCAAATACCACTCACTGACTGAACACTTAAAAAGAATACAATTACGTTAAAAAGACTGAAAATACCAACCACCACGGGCAACTCCGTACGGGTCACCTGTATGTTTATATATATTGTAGCATAATTTTCTTTTAGTTTTATTTTACTTAGCAGATAAATGTGTACGCTATGTTTTTAGTTCTCTGTTTTAGAAGTAATTATTATTTTATAGTTTTTGTCTGCAGTGTGAATTTTTATGTATTTTTTAATTCGAGATTAAGTGGAAGAGATGACCAATGGTCCTAACTTCACTTCAATAATAAATATAGTCATTATTATTATTATTAGACTAATTTGCAGTCTCCAGTCAATTTGTAACTACATATAAGTTGGGACCAAATTTTACTTTCCTAAAAAAGTGCTTATTTGACAACGTTGTATACGTATCAGCTTAGCAAAATGGTTGAAAGTTCGTTGAGTTATTTCCACATTCAACATTTGTCTTGTTTCGGTTCTTTTATATTTCTTTCACATTGTTAATATTTAATTTGCCGCTGTAAGCGGAGTGCATAGTTTCGTTATACTGTACTTTGATGGAAAGTGTGCAGTTTTTCATTCTTTAGAAATTTATGGTTTCGCTCATCTTAAGTGATACCGCTAGATCGGTCGCGTAACCAAGGCAACCGTAAGTAAACTCGGTAGACAATGGTCAATTCCAGATCTAGTTGCCGTGGTAGACATAAGTGTCCCGAGAGTGGGTCGCTGGAATTTCACCGGCAAATTCAATTACTTAACAACTATAATTTTGAACAATTTTGGGGTCTTTTAAGAAGAGAGCCGCCATGAATGTAAACTTACTGTGACTAAAGACTATGCAAGCATACAAAATAGCCTAAAGTTCTAACTTGTAGTCTTTAGTCGCAATGCTCACTATGCAATAACAGCTAACGGCGCGCGACAGCGACCAAGGAATACGATAGGCAGGCAATGAAACAGATTCACCTATGAGTGGTGGGGATGAAAACGTCTGACTCCCATACTTATCGATATAATGACTTCTAAAGTTTTAAAACAATGCATTGACAGGGATATTTCTCATTACAGAAAATATACTTTTTATGATTTTTTAATTCTGGGTACAAGGGTTTTTAATTTTATATTGATATTGTGTTTTTATTTTTTATTCTAGGGCAAGGATTGTTTTACAGTTTTAATTTTGAATAAAGTGTTGTTTTCTCTCAAAAATGTATAACTCATTCAGTTTCCTTATTGTTATTCTTCTTATTATACAATTTTAATATATTAAATTTTTTTATTAAATTATAATCACTCGGACCATGAATGTATTGTACAATATAGTGGTAAAAGAAGCAAAGCACTACAAATGAATGACAAGACGTGTAGATACAGTAGATTAGCGATGGTGTTGTCAGCGTGACGGTTCACAAAACAATCAAACTAACTCGTCACTATACTACAGCCTACAGGCTAAACTAAGCATTTTACAAAAAAAATGTAAAGAATATTTTTTATTTTTTGGTTGATTTCCAACAACTTTTACGCTTTGACAAATCGCCTGCCCCAAAAAATACAAAACTTTCTCGCTATGCAAAAATTTCTTGTCATTATGTCTAAATACAACGTTGACTTTTTTTGTTTTATATTTTTTCCCGCTATATAAAATATATTTTTCTATTTTTGTTTGATACCGTTAGCACGATCATAGTGTTTTATGTAATATTTTAAAATTTCAGAATTTTATCTCAACACTAAGCGTGTGTTCAAACGGTGTTAATGAAACGCGGCGAATTGAAATGTGTACCGGTCGTGGACGGAGAATCCGGTGTTTTCACCTATGAGTGGGCGTGGTTGGCTTCAACTCCCGTAATGCGTTGTGCATGGGCTTTGCTAGTCTATAGTATTCCTTGGTCGCTGGCGCGCGATAAGATGACGATTGACCATCGAACCTGAGGTCCCGTAGGCACATTGTGGACTATGCATCTCAGTCAGAACACCTAACTCACTTGTGAATAACCTATTTGTGTAGGGCAAATTTTAATAGTGGCGCCCCTCTTCTTAAAAAGGCCCAAATTTTGAAACCAAGTTAGTGTCTAAACTGATTCTTTTGCTCTTTATATGCACCCCACAATGGTCTGTTACATCACATACATTCAACTCTATTGTCAGCGTAACCAATATACAGCATAAGAACGACAGTTTACCATCATGTGCATCTCTATAAATTATTATCTTTCATCCTAAATCCTATTTTTTTACATAAATTTTAATAATAAAAAATTTCTCTGATTATATCAATTTTCACTTACTACCGCCTTATACCGAGCAATCCCATGGCCTCGTCGTTCGCTTGATCTAACGGCGTGTGATTTTTCTCGTGGGGTTGCCTCAAGAGCAACGTCAGACAACACTTGATCAACTCAAAGAAAATATTCGTCGAGAGATCGCTGGAATACCTCAGCAAATGTCACGAGACGTCGTGGAAAGTTTTCGGAGGCGCCTTGATGAGCGCTTGTTGAGAGAGTAAACCATAGATCATGAATAATAAATAGATCTTGCATCCATACGGCAGCAGTGTGGCGGAAATTAGGTTGACGGGAAAATAGTGCATGATCGCGCCGCGAGGTAGCGCTGGGGAGAAATCACTGGTAGCATTGGTGTTTCACAGAGCTTCCGTCGTTTCACTAATAGATAGCGCCACTATCGTCGAATTTCCAGTGGAGCGAAACATTGCATTGGATCGGAGTTCTATTAGGTTATCCAAATACAATGGTATAACGTCGTCTTGTAGATGTAATTTTTAAAAACTGAAAATGTTTTAATTCTATTTTAAAGGTTTTAGAAGTGTAAACTTCTATAGGCGCACCTCGGCGCTATGTTTACTGGCGGGTGAATCGGAATTTACGGTCACGCATTTTCTGAAACGCTCTATTGTGAAACACTCTATTCCTTCAGATTGAAAAAGTTTTGGCCTTGCCGAGATTCTAACCAGCATAGTTCATCACCATATACTATCGCCTTAGCCGGTTAGGCCACGAACGCATTGTAAGTTTATTATATTTGAGTTGGGATTGTCCTACGTCATAGGCTTAACCAGTTAGTGTTAACACAATGTATAGTTTAATTGGTAATATCTCTGAAATAGACATTGTGCTTCCTCATTTCGTAAGTTGTGTTAAAAAAAGCTTACACTTCTCCCGTGTGGTCTTAAGCACACAATGTACATTTTTTTACATCGATTAAGATGGCGTGAATAAATATTTTGTCAGAGCGTTCGTAGATTTTCGCCAGTTATTTTAAAAACGTCCGTTTTGATGCACCTTCCCCTGTATCTATCGGATTTTAATTCCAACTTTGATATGACATAATATAAATCGATCCTGGCAAGGAAGCGGGACAACCCGACTATCAAATCGGAATATTAACGAGTTTATAGATCACCGGCGGTGTGGAAAAGTTGCTCAAGCGTGACAACGCCTGCTTTTATATATCAATCAGTCGACGTGTGTTGTTTTATGTAGCACAGGGAAGTTGTAGTGTAGGTAAACATTTCACGTTCCTAGGAGGTAGGGTTTTTGTGATATATAACAAACAATATTTACTGTTTTAGGGGTTGTTTCAACCCTTACAGGCCAAATATTTTAAAATCCTTTCCCATGAGCAATATGTGTACCACATTTCAAGTTCCTAGGTTATATGGTTTTTGAGATATTGTTATCAGTCAGTGAGTGAGCGTATTTTCGATTTTATATATATATATATAGATTAAAAAACATAATTTAAATGTAAATTTTATCTAGGCTAACCAGAGAGGACAGAGTTATATAGAGTGGACTTTGGGGTCTCGCCGGTGAAGCCGGCTGGCCACCAAGATGGCGGCTACTCCGCTGATCTTAAAAGACCGGTTCACTCACTGCCTTGAACTCGTGGTTATCGAAAATGTTATAAATTAAAAAATAAATATTTGCAAAAATTAAAAAAAACCCTCTATATAACATTGAAAACTTCAAACTCGAATTAAAAGACTTGTAGCCCAAGTATCAAAATTCTGTAAACGGGAGTAACAGAACCACCTGTTAATTACCTGTTGTAATTAGTTAGTACTAATTGGGGGAATAACAAACAAAAATTCAAAATAGGGGTTATGCCCCCATGCCCCCGTAACCAATGTCAAAATTTTGAAGGGGCAACTTATACCTTGTGACACCTCAAATTGAAGCTCATAAAAAATGCTCAGTTACAAAAATGAATTTATAAAATGGTTTGAAACGAGGCAATGTCAAAGCGCTCTGCTGCAAGAAATTGCACTGTTTAGATACGGCTATAAAGAGAAGTGCCGCCACACTGTACACTTGGGAGTTGTATTCAAGGTAAAGAACGGCAATAAGACCATTTTTACAACTTTTAGGTTAGATTTTGTGTTGTTATTATAGGAATAATAATGTACATTGTACATCTGAATCGATATATCGTGTACGCTTCCTGACTTATGGCTTTAGAATCATAAAAGCTTGAGCTTATGTTAATTTACAAATATAAGACCATTGCCGATGAAAACTGGACTGAGTTTTAAAGTGAACAATTTCATAGTTTTGCCTAAATAATAGTATTTTATTTTTTGGTGGTTAAAATCGTTGACGTAAGTATGTCTGTGATTAAAATCCGTCGCTTTGTTTTCCAAAATGTGTTTTTGGTCTTTGAAACACTTTCGGTTTAATGCGACACTTTTTCTGCCTTGGGTATTTCCTACAGCAGAATTTTCGTTAGACTTTAAATCAACAAATAAATCAAACAATACGTCCATACTCTTGCTCTACACCCTACTATTTTGTTCACCGTGAATAATTAGGTGCAGTACATGCCTCCTTTTTATAGCTGATTGTAGGCTCTGAACATTTGTCTTGTTGACATAGACGTGGTTAAATATATCTTGTTGTTTCTAGGCCTAAGTAATTTCCTGTGAAGGACGAAGTAAACAAAGGGGTTGTCAAACCATATTTTGAACAACTTCTAACCTCAAAACAGATCACATTTATCGAGTTTAAAAATCCCCACATCATAGGTTGGCCTCAGAGAGGAGTTATTGACCGAGCGTAAGCGAGGTCTCCGTTTTAACTCGACCGTTCGGCATTTCGTTTGTGTGTCTGTCTCACGATTACGGCCAAACGCCTTGACCGATTTTGATGATTTTTTGCAAGAATGTTCCTTATTCCTAGGCCGAGCCATGTATGTATACGGTTTTTTTTCCATTTTTCATTTTTAACCCCTTAAATAAAATAAAAATGGCGGCCGGACCGTTTCTCTCAGTGTAAGCTTTTTTCCAAAGCCAGTTTGTGGCTTAACCGTAAGTGGAATTTAAAAACTAATAACATTTTGCTAAAAGCAAATTAAATTTTAAACAAAATTGTATTCTTCATTTTTTCCCGCATCCCTAACGGTAAGCTCACAAAATGGCCGTAAACTTGGAATTTGTTAAAAATCGTCCAAGTTTTTGTATTTCAACCATGTTTTTATACGTTTATTCTAAACCAATTCAAAAGTGTTCCATAGCTTTTTTGTAGATAAAGGTTTAAAGAATTCATATATGCCAGTAAACAAATTATTGAAGTAAAATTAAGAAAGTTATTAGCTCAAGAAACAATCATGTTCAGTAACGAAAGGAAAATGTTTAACTTTAGGCCTACATAAAAAGTAGTAAAAATTATTGTAATTTTTTTCATAAATGTAAAAAAGTTTAGTAATTTAGTTCTAAATAGAATTGTATAAAAATATTTATCAATTTCAAATTTCTTATTTTGAAAACACCAGTTTTTATGTTCCTACTACAAGACTGCTAACAAAACTAAGCCTGTTTTGAATAGTAATTTAGGAATATATCATTTGTCAAAAAATTACATACTATTATAAGAAAGTGTAGAGGATAAATCAAAGAATTGAACTGTATACCTGTAAATTATCATTGTAAATTTCATAAAAGTATTTGATTTAGCTTTAGGCCTACTTGAATTACAAAATGAGATGAAACAAATGAAACCTACCTGCGATAAAAGACATACAAAAAATGACCATAGGACACCGTGGGACAAATGTAGTCATTGCCGTGGGAAGTGTTGGTACATGGGTTGAGATCACTATCACGACGTTTTAACATCGTTTGTTTTGATTATTTCTAATATTGGAACATGATATGGAACTTAAGTTAACTTATGATACATTGTTAAGTTTGAGTTATTTAAGTATGTAATTATTTAATTGTATGTTGTCCCTCTATAACGCGATATTTTTAGCTATCTTACGCATTATTAACCTAAATAAAACACAATGCCTCTAAAAGAAAATCTTTAGCAATTAAAGTTCAAGAAATGAAATAAAAACGAAAACTAGAAATCCCGGAATCGCGGGAATTGTAAATAATTTGTTTCACTTTCTAAACCTTGTGCTTACTTCCTTACTTGCACACTGTTTTTAACCTAAGCTCAAAACCACATTTGTTATTTCAACGAGTGGGGTCTACTGTTCACAGAGCTACTAGTATAGAGTAGCTTTCCCTATACTGAACGCAAGTGCAGCAGTGAGGCCGGTAGAGTCCGCCATTAGCGGCCAAAACTCGGCCAGACCGCTGCTCTTGACTCGCGCGAGCTATCGACACAGCTTAACATATCACGTCATTTATACATCTAAACATCATTAAAAAATTATGAAACTTCACAGTTAGAAGGACCAAACCTCGCTGAAGGCAACAGTGTGCTTTAAATGTACAAAACTTAACACTGTCGAACGAGAGAAATGTTTTTCTGAAACATAAATTTAATTCAAAAACAAAAGAACATTATATTTTCGACATGCGAGGAAAATTTTGTTATTTGGTCAGAGAAAAAATATCTGCTGAGATATGTTGCCAAAGAGTTTATTGTTTCATATCTGAAATCCATTTTCACCTACCGTTTACTTACTAAGAAATCGTCGATTATTTAAAGCGTTTTAATTCCCGCGCTGTAGCTGGCTCGTAGCGCACTTTAGCCTACTATTATTGCATCGAGTGATTTTGTTAGTTATCTATGTACACTAGGGTTCTGCCCCTGGATGCGTCGCGTCCCAACCCCGCATCGGCCTTCGGCCTCAGATGGCTGCTTCGCTTCGCTCGCAGTTGGAAAATTCACTAAAGAATCTCTCTAATCTTTGGCTCGTTTGTACATAGGTTTGTAAAATTATGAAAACAGGCTTAAATATATTAACAGTAATTACAAGATTAATTATAACCTCAAATACATGCTTTAGAAAAGTGAGAGGCTTTCATTACGATTTTAGTCCTAGTTCTACTATCTTCTGTCAACTAAAGTTTTGAAACCCGGCCTAAATATAGTAAAAATTATTGCAGGATTAACATAACCTCAATACTCTTTTTCAGAAATGAGCCAGGCCTATATTACAAAATTGACTATTCGAATTTATCCATCTTTGCCAAGTTTACCTTTTTTTCTGACAAAATAAATTGTTAAATCTGGCCCGATTTATTCTAATTCCAACGTGTTAAAACAGTATAAATTAGATTGTTTTTTTAACAGTAATTAAAAACTATTCAATGAACAGCTGATAAGACAGTATAAATTGGCTTGTTTATAAACAGCTGTTTTGATCGCTTTACTTACTATTTCCTTGTTATTTTGTAACCAACATGGCAACCCATAAGACCCCATGTTAAAATTTTCAACTTTTAAATTATATTTTCTCAAAAAATTGCGTTTTTACATAAAATACAACTGTATGGGTGTACTTAAAAATCAAAACTACACCTAAATACAAAATTTCTTTGAATTCGTTAGAGCCGTTATCGAGATCCTTGTCAGATAAAAAGATACAAAGATCCAAGAATTGCTCATTTAAAGTAATAGGATGTTATGTAGAGGTTTTTTATTGTTTTTGCAAATAGTTTTTTAATTTATAATGTTTCATAACCATGAGTTCACGGCAGTGAGTGAACCGGTCTTTTAAGATCAGCGGAGTAGCCGCCATCTTGAGCGGCCAGCTAGCTTCACCGGCGAGACCCCAATGTCCACTCTATATAACTCTGTCCTCTCTGGTTGGCCTAATAAATTTTGTTTTTAAATATACATTTTTTTAAATTATTTTTTTTATGTATATCTAATTAATTGCCTGCCATTTTTTACTGAGGCTTTCTATCTAATTTAAAACTACCTTAAGGAAAACTTATGCGATCGGAATTTGGTGTAAAGTTACTGGCATTACAAACTCTTGTAATGATCAAGGGCCATTGTAACCGAAACCAACAAGAATGTCGAGTGGTATTACACGCAACAAAGCTCGGTTAATACATTCTCACAATACATTTCCCGCTCAAGTGTATTATCGCGGACTTTGATACATTATACAGGATGTCTCATAAGTTAACAGACAAAGTTCCTTTAATGGTTCTATGGGTCAAAATAAGAGAAAAGTTTACATAAACATAGGCCAGAAAACGCTTCGTTTTCCAGGTATCCGCCATTTTGTTTATTGAACAAAATAATTCATATCTAGAGAACGGTTTGACTGATTGAGTTCAAACTTGGATTAAAGTTTAACCTAACAATGATATATCTCAAGAAAACTAAGCGATTAAATCCAATCATACGTTTCAAAATGGCAACCGTTTGAGAATTTTAAACCTAAATTACTCAAAAACAGTATATTTTAACGAAAATGGCGACACCTTTTTTGTAGCCCTTCTGATCCCCTATCGGATGGTGTAACTGTCAAAACAATCGGATGAAGGATAATAGCCAAGTTAAAGATAATGACAGCAAATATACATACAATATTGTAGTATTTACTGTGTTTGTATAGGATACCGGGTTGAGCAAACCAATTATTACACGTAACTTAACTAATATCCTAACTAATGGCAGCCTCTACCGGCCTCACTACCCAGCATGCATTCAGTATGGGGAAAGCCACTCTATATAACTCTGTCCTCTCTGCTCTATATACTAACGCTACACACTTAGCAAATTGAGAATCAGTCAATTATCCTTTACGACCAAATCATATTCTTTCATGTAAAATCAATTGGATAACGTCGTTTAGTTCAAGTACATGGTTTACAACGTACTTGAGATGAATATTGGCATTCCAAAAATATTTAATCAATGTTTTGTACAGGAAAAGCAAAACATAGTTTGGTAAATAGAGTATTCAAAAATGTCTTAATCAAGATAAGAATTGTAAGTTTTGAGTTCATTTTCAGCTCACGAATCAGTGGTATAGATAAAGAATACTGTACGTCAACTTATACAGGTTATTTCAATCTTACCTTAGTCTATTGAAATTTCGACCATTCGGTCATCATCGGGACTTCGTAAAACACTAATATACAAAACACAACACCACAACAACGAAACACGTATTATAAAACACATCGCAGCAACCAATGGACATAATCCCAAAATAATAGATACAATAATAAATAAACATAAATCTAAACGCAAATCCCTGCCCGCAGATACTGACAATAAAGTGAAATATGTATCATGTGAGTACGGAAGCCTGATTAATCACACTCTTAAAAATGCTTTAGCAAAACATAGCGTTGTCGTTACATACAGAACTGTAAATAAGATCGAAAAGTTTCTGAATACTGATATTATAAAAAACGGTACCAGAAAATTGCCACATACTTTCTCCCAGTTGAAACTTTATACCTTCTCAAGAGTAGTATAGGAGGTGGTTATTTAGAATTGAAAAAGTAGGAAAATGTTACCATGGAAAATATTAGATGCATGTAACACACATCCATATTATATTATTATTATTATTTAAACTATTCGATCGATTTCGAACAAATTTGCACCAAACATGTCAATTAGGCTTGTATAGATGCAAGAAAAAATGTTTTGACAAATTTTGAAATACAACATCCTTTTGGGCCAAAACCCCCCAAAAATCAGTTATTATTATTACCTAAGCGAGAATTTTAAGAAAGATGCGGTTTTTTGCATATTGTAGGGTACATTAAGGGCTACAAATAAGACAAATTTTATCAAAATCGTTAGAGCCGTTTTTGAGAAATTTTGGTTTTTTCGTTTTTTGGCCATTTTTGGGGGTAAAACCCCTTAAAAATCAAAAATTTGAAAAAATTAAAAAAAACGACTGGAGATATTCAAGAACTACAGAACACATACCAAATTTCATCAAAATCGGAGCGTTGGTATGGTCTCCAGCTCTGTACACATCCTTACAGACACACAGACACTCGGACAGACGTCACCAAAAAAACAGTTTTTTTAATTCCAAAACAAATAATTCCACCAAAAATATTTTTGGGTTCAGGGAGCACCAAAACAGATAATTCCACTAAAAATTCAAATTCGAAAATTTGGACGAAAATAATACTTTCTCCATATACTACGTATAGGATGGAGAAAGTAAAAAACAATGATACCCAACAACAAAAGGGAATTTATAAAATCAAATGTAGCGACTGCCCTTGTTACTACATAGGCCAAACCGATCGACCTTTTTGCAAAAGATTTAAAGAGCACCTACCTATAAAACAATTTAAAACCAAATCATCCAGTTATGCCCACCACCTTGTAGAAAGCAACCATACATATTCAAATTACAATGCCAACATGGAAATATTGCCAACATTGCAAACAAAAGGGCGATATATGAACACTATAGAAGAATACGAGATTTATAAAGCCAAAAAATATGACTCCACACATTTACCGAACGACCAAATTGATTTCTATTCCAACACGCTATTTGATACACTTATTGACAGGCTCCCCCACCTCAACCAACAGTGATAAGAGGAACTAACCAGAAAACAGCTCAGTTACAGATAGTGCCAAGTAGCGTGAAACGTCACTTGAGCATGCGCTGTAACGTCTTACCCTCTCCTACTCGACTGTAAGTCTTCAGTACAGTCATCACCAAAAAGTGTTGATATATAATCAACACGACTACATAGCTGTCATGAATTAGGTAGGCAGGCGGCTCTGACTGTACTGCGCCGCGAGAGGGGAAATGTGGTGGGAGCAGGCGTAGGAGACTTGCACACCCCCTCTTCGCGCTCCATCATAATTGGCACTATCTGTACTTCCGTATAGCCGGACGTGCACGTCTACGAACGCTACTATGAACAATATTATTTCTTAACGACTCCACCGGAGTGATATTCATGTATGTGATAGTGTCGCGTTTTGTATATCAGTGTTTTACGAAGTCCCGATGATGACCGAATGGTCGAAATTGCAATAGACTAAGGAAATATTGACCTAATCGGTATCAGTTGACGTACAATATCCTTTATTTAATTGTATGTTCCCTACTTTAACGGTAATTTACAGCTGATTTTAGTATCATTATTTGCATGCGGTAAAGCTGAAAGAGAAACACCTGAAGGGAGAGGCAAGAGGTATGAAATCCATTACTCGTCCCTCCATTATAATGTTAACGTTGTCAAATACTGGCTTTTAAAAAGAGATTTTTACTATCTTCCGTTTCATTTGAAATTCAGATTGAATTTATATTATTTAAATTTAATCAAAAATATAAACTGAAATGTGAATGAGAAACTAAAGTACTCCAACAATGGTTGTGTAAGATGTTTTATTTATATTAAAAATGTACGTTTGCAATCAACTCTAACTTTGATATTATTAAAAAGGATTTATACAAGAGAAAATTATTTATGATTACAGTAAAATCTTCTTTGCCCTTGTGCAACCATGCGCATGCGCCGCGCCGTACTCTTTTCTTCACCGTGAAGTATCAGAAAGGCATGGATCTGGATACACTTTATTGTTTGCAGGCCTTAAATTAGATTAGATATATAAGCCAAATTCGGTTTATAAATAAAAGAAAACAGATGGCTGAACAGATTTTTTGGAATTATAACTAAGATCCACTCTCGATCAAGTCAACTTAAAAACAAATAAATCAAAATCGGTTAATCTGTTTAGGAGCTACGATACCGCAGCTAAACAGACGCACAGGTACACACGTTAAACTTATAACACCCTCTGTTTGCGTCGGGGGTTAACAAATAGCATTGCTGCAGTAATCGTTTGAGTTGTTACACAGTTAAATATACAACACACATAGTGCAAATGATTACAATATAGGCAGAATACAATACAATACACATACAATACAAGTAATATAAATAAAACATACAGAAGTATATGAACTATTTCACATCGATCGTACAAATAAACACAAAATACTATATAATGTAAAGCCTAAAGCCGCGTTTACACCGGAGTTGTCAACATGTTGCCAACAAGTTGCATCAACTTGTTGGCAGTTTTAAGAAAATGTTGACAACTTTTGGATGTTGCCAACATGTTGACAACAAAAATATCGTTTCCCGTCGGTTGTCGGTAAAGATCAAAGAAAGTTGGCAACAAAATGTTGCCAACATGTTGACGGACGCTAAAAGACATGCAACTTGTTTGCAACAAGTTGACAACTTTCCCCACTCTGCCTTCGCGCGCCAGACAGCGCGTCAACACTCCAGTTGTAGTCAAGGCCAAACCCAACGTGTGTTTAACGTGTGTTTGTGTCAGGTTCAGTTGAAAGTTTACAATGGAAAGTGAAGGTGTCGAATGGTCGCGTGCAAAAATATCTGCACTAATCGAAATGTATAGGGAAAGAGAGGTTCTTTGGAACCCGAAAATTGCTACGTACAAAAACAAAAATTTAAAAACTATGCTTGGAGTTAATTTAATATTCAATATTTAACCATTAAGTACCGGTACTACGACTTTATTTTGTCACACAAATACAACACGTCTCTCATGCCACAGTTTTTTAAAATCTAAAAAAGTTATAATATTTTAGTTTGAAAAATGTTTTTGGTTAAACGTACATTATAAAAAAAACTTATCAATAAGTAGGATAAAATTTTGTATGTACATTTTCTAATGTACATGTATTAGTAATAATTTAATAAACTGTACAAAATCTGTTAAAGTATATATAGGCCTAGGCCTATATATAAATGCATAGGTATATACGGTATACTGTTTTAATAAACTTACTTGTTTAATTGAAACAAAATATTTTTCAAGCAGTTTTGCTTATGAGAATGTAATTATTTTATTCAACATTTAAAGTTTTTTACATTGGAATTGAGCATTTGTTACGAAAATAAAACGGATCTATACATTGAATTAAGTTTATTATCACGTGATCAAATTATTGGCGCGAATTATTTTGTTGCCAACATGTTGTCAACTTGTTGCCAACTTGTTGCCAACTTGTTACCAACATTTGGTGTAAACGCGGCTTAAGGTAGTCCTCCACCGAGTAAAATTCCCGCTTGGAGACCGTGCCTAAAGTCCGTTTACTGTTTAGTTGATAGCATGGGCAGGCATTGTCCACGTTATTGAAAAGAAGATCTTACCCTAGTAACCCGCATGAAAATATCAACCTCATAAAACTCATTTAAACTATTTATGAGGAATATGTTTCCCTTGATATGTTTTTTATTGATATTTATTTGTTCAAGAATAATTTGTATTAATGTCTAGGCCTAACCTAAACTTATTGTATGTATGTTTCCGTTAAGGCAGGTATAATATTTTAAGTATACACACAATAATTTTAGGTTAGGCCTAGACCGATGAACCAACATTTTATGGGTTTTTTTCGGATACGGTAACTAAAAGCCTACTTATCCTTATTTTGGTAATGTCTTACTTTTCTACTGGTTACGAGTATTCACCCATCATCAGTAATATAAAAACACAATTAGACACATACACATAAAACATACACAAAACACATTTCACTCCATGCGGAGGTCGTAACAATTAAAATAAGCGGAAGTTTCACGCACTATTCCGGCAACGTGCATGTTGGAATCTGATGATGGTTGAATAGACGAAACTGCAGTAGAAAAGTAGGACATTACAAAATAAGGATTAGTAGTTGTGTAGTTATACCGAAATTAATATCAATAATCCGTGGGCTACCACAATGGAGTTTAAATTTTATGTTTATTGAATGTATTTCAGCGCTTGTCGATAATATCTGAACTGCGCCGGACGTAACCGATCTTCTCTTAATTGAAATTGATGAACCAAAACACGTGTTTCTTGAATGTATTTACATTCATTGCCATAGCAACCAATTTTATAACGCTTTTTCGTTACTCGTATTTTATATTTGTCATTGCCATAGGAACCAATTAATAACACTTGTTTTCGTTACGCGTTACATTTTCTGTTTGTTAACTCTACAGCAACCTGCGTTAAGGAACTTCGTTCAAAAAATAAAACTCAGTACAAAATGGTTTACATGAAAATTTCCTTCTAGGTTAACACTGTTCAAAAAGGTCAAACATAAGTGTGAAGTTTAAACTCTGTAAACGTAATCACGTCTTTTGGTGGAGCGTTCAATGTGGCGGGAAACGCATTATTCCTCTGCAAAACGTCCGCCAGATGGAAGGTACGCGAACTAAGGTGCAAAGACTTGACACATTTTTCTAAAAAATCTGACAAAAAGGAAAGTACTTGTTTATGGCAATTTAATTTACATGTTATCAATACATGTTTACCAATGTGTTACATTAGATAAACCAAAAGTACCGTTAAAACTATAAACAACAAAATAAGCAGCTATGAAAACTTTTTAGTTGTTCACATTAAAAGTTGTATGATTCTATAATCTTTTTAATCAAAAACTTTGTAAAAATTAAATATCCAGGTTTAAAATTTAATTGTATTTGTTTGGAGGCAATATAACGACATGAGTATTCTCCTCGTGATCAAAACTGTGAAATCATCGAGACAGTAAAGTAGTCTCGCGTAACGCACAGTCAGTGGTTAAAGAAAAACTTGGATATTTCAAAACTTTTGATTAGTTTTTATACAAGACGAACGACTCGATCTGCATATTTTCCCAGAGAGGGTTCCCTTGTATAAAAATAAAATATATGACGTTAAATTGGATTGAGCAGAGATAAAGTGGGGTTGAAGTGCGTTCGCTTCTGTCGTAATGTATTTATTGGCTAACCTGACTAAACACTTCACTGCACACAAGTTAGTTCCGGAGATGCGGTTTAAGTATTGCCATTTGGAAGACAGCGTGGGTTTTGATCAGTCAGCTTCACCAGGTAATTTGTTTGAAATCAACTTGAACCAAGCAGTGGGATGACTAAACATCGGCGAATCGGTGAGTTCATTTGCAAATCGCTTTCATGTGAGTGTTTGTGGTATATTTCTTTACCTGGTTGCGGTAGAGTTAACAAATAGGAAATATAATGCGTAACGAAAAAAAATGTTATTAATTGGGTGCCATGGCAATGACAAATATAAAATACGAGTAACGAAAAAGCGTTATAAAATTGGTAGGTAAGAGACGATCGGTTCCATCCAGCGTAGTTCAGATATTATCGTCATGGGCTGAAATACATTCAATAAACACACAATGTTCGTTCATCACCTAAAACTATTGAATGTATATTTAATTTATTTTCCCTGCCTTAACGGCAACATACATACAATAATTTTAGGTTAGACCTAGAAAGTAATTTTAAGTCTAGGCCTAACATAAAATTATTGTGGGTATGTGGCCGTTAAGGCAGGTAAAATAAATTAAACATAGCCTACACTTAATAATTTTAGGTTAGGCCTAGACAGATGAACGAACATTTTATGTTTATTGAATGTATTTACAATAAATGGACATGTAACTGTGTTTGTCATCTTACATTTGATGTTATAGTTAATTCTACACCTTTATTATAATAACATTAGAAGTATGGAAAAAGTAAATATTTGTATAAAAACAATTAATAATAAACGGAAATTGAAATATTAAAATGATGTGTGTATGTTGCCATTAAGGTTGGTAAAAGAATTGAGGAAAAGGAGTTATGAACTTCATTCCTGACGTTGGTCCCACGACCACACACATTAAAAAAAAATTTCTTGACTGCAAGTTCGCTTTAATGGTTTTTTATTATTTGTATAATTCGTTTTACTGAAGTGAAAATAAGAAATACGTATCCATGAACTTTTGTAACATTAAACTATAGTTAAAGACGCGATGTTAGAGCTAATGTTTATGGGCAGAAAAATATATTTTGGTGAAGTTGTTAATTGAAACATAATTTGAAACTGTTCGGCACAATAGAAGTACTACATACGACAATTACAGTGAAATTACGTCACAGTTTCGCCTCGTCACTTTAAAGTCTGCCTGGTTTTACATTTTAATGCGAACTGTGGCGTTGTGAAGGCTAGCAGAGAAGAAAATACAATTACAAGCCTGGAGTAAAACGAACCATTAAGTGAATCAGGAAAGAGTTACGATTTAAAAACGGAATCAACTGAATACAGTGGGTAATATTGTTTAATAAAACAAGGAAAATACAATTTTTAAAACAAACATTTTCTTATCTTCTTATTTTATTGACTCCCAATAATTTTCTAAATGGTTTCTTAACAGACAGGCTGTGGTTCGGATTCCACGTAAAACTGTAGGTCCCGTATTCATTAGCCTTAAAGTGCAAAACAGCAGGATGTTAAAAAAAAATATTTTATTATTGGAGCGCTTTATCCGTTTAGTGTCTTGAATAAAATACTTACAAAAAACAGTAGTTTAGATTTCGAAAATATCTACAGAGTGCGGCGGAATGGAGAACCACATTTTAAAGAGCAATCGAAATCATATAAAACAAATTATAAAAAAAACGTTTAATTGTCGAAGAGAACTTACGACCTAGTTTATTCTCGTTCTTAAGGCTTTGAAACCCCATCTGTCGGATGCATTGTCATAGCCGTTCTTGGAAGTTTCCCATCTCACTGATGGTCATCAATAGGCCAATAGCAGCAACTTAGTCTGAAAGTTGGTTCAAATGTTGGAAAACCTTATCCTCAAGGTAACACCATGTGAAGAACTCGCAGGGTGGTAAATCAGCTGATCGAGCGATCCAGCCTCGCAAAGACACGTGTCGGTTTGGAAACATCTTTCTGTGAACTGTGTGAGTTTAAGCCAAACGCCCTCTGAACTTTCAAATTCCTCAAATGAAGGAAATTACATTTTTGGAAGCGTTAAAACAATCGGAATACAATTTTTGCCAAGGACAAAACATCTGTAAAATGTACCTAAGTTTACATTGTCGTTGTAGGGAGGTCGACTACCTAAGTAGCATCTTTTCCTGGCTCGGGAAGAGTGGCTACGGAAACAGGTGGATCTTAGAAATGGGCAAATCTGGTTCACGGACGGGTCATAAACAGACGAAGGTAAGGGAGCCGGAATGTACATGCATAAAGGACCGCACACCGAAAAGATACTCAGTGTCGCTGGGGCTCACTCTACCGCCTTCAAAACGGAGGTATACGCAATACTTGCATGCGTAAAACGAATATTGGACTCAGAAAGCACGAGTAGAGATGTTACGATATGTTCTGATAGTCAGGCGACCATAAAGGCCATTATAGCTTCAAGAACAACGTCAAAGTTGGTCTGGGAATGCTAGTTACTGCTAGATCAGCTGTCGAGCAGTAGGCAAGCAAGACTTGTTTGGGTCTATGGACTTGAAGGAGTAGAAGGGAATGAAATAGGAAATAAACTGGCTAGAAGAGGAGCCGGTAGGCTCAGAACCGATGGTAGGAATATCAAGTGGCTATGGGAAAGAAAGTTTAAGAAAAAATGTTCAATCAGAACAGAGATGAAGAGATAAGAGGTCAGAGACAGGCACACGATTTTATTTACGGCCTGGGTGGACAATGCTGGGTCTTGGCAGGCCAGAAGTGAGATTGTTGGTCGGGTCTACTGACGGGACACAATTCTCTGAAGAGGCAGCCTCTGATGGGGCTGGAGAACAACTCATTATCTCGAAGGTGTGGAGAGAAGGAGGAAACTTCTTTCCATGTTTTATGCGAACGTGATGCCCTCGCATCACTGAGGCAGAAATATCTGGGACAAGGATACCCTGACACCAGTTTTATACGAGAGGAAGGCCCCCATGGACTTCTTCGTTTCGCGAAAAGGGTGGGTTTGATGTGAACAGCAGTGCCTAGACGTGCGGCACAGAGGACCTCATGGTTTAGGTGCAGTGGGTCCTGGTGGCAGGCCACTCAACCCCCTAATAATAATAATAATAAGTAGCTTATTTTTAATTATCATTATAATAAATAGACCTAAAGCATTAAATTATGCTCAGAGTTATAACAATTGTTAGTCACCATTCCGAATATTGATTAATAATTATTATATATATGATTTAAAGTCTTCAGTAATCCATTTTTGTCGCTAAACGGATGCCGTTTCGCCTATTCATCCATTTTCAAGTTTATTATCAGGTTTCCCTTCGTAATTTTTGCACAAAAATTTACACATAGTTACACAACGATCAAACAAAAAATACTTACATGCTCGTATTGACTACGCGAAACGTCCGTCGTTTAGCGTCGCAAATGGAATATTAAAGACGGTAAGTCTTATAACGTAATAATTATCTTTAGAGCGTTGGTATTTGGTCTTTTTATTAACTAGTGCGAAGGTAAATATCATACCAATATCAAAATTTCCCTAATGACAGCCGGACTCTTCGTACCCCTCCACTAACCAATGTTTATGACCGTCTGTTAATCCTGACTCTTCGTTCGTAGGCCGACTGCCTTACACCCCCCCCCCCAATCCTTTATGTGAGACTTCATTATGCCGCTCCTTATAAAAAAATGTCTTTGGCAGCAGTTGCCTATATAGTAACCGATCTAATTTATGAGGCTAGGTGTAGTACACATGAAAAGCTAAATATTTTGATTCCACATGGAGGTTTACAGAAATATAGTTTACTAAGGGAATCCCCTGCGTGGTCCGCCCGCCAACCCCTTTGGAATCTTCTATACACATAATCATGTTATGTTTTCTGTATTATAAAGGTGTAGGATTATTAATAACCACAAAGCTAAAATGGTGAATAATGTTAAATGTTCAAATCAAATATTTCGTATATTTTATAACTGCAGTTATAATATACTTTAAAAGAAAAAAGCAAAACACAGGTCTACACTTTAATAAAAACCTAACCTAAAAGTTAGAAAACAAATAATTGCTTCAAAGTTTAAAATCAGCTGTTAATGGAAATATTGGCGCAAGCAGCTGCTTTATCTGTTATTTTATTCAAGTGGTTGCTATGGTAATAAATGTAAATACATGTGTTGATTCATCAGTCTAGGCCTAACCTAAGATTTTTTCCGAATAAATTTACAAATATTGAAATAAAAAATGATTTTATCAAAATGAATTATAGCCTATGTTAGTCTGGGAAAGTGTAGCTTTTTTATTAGTAAAACTATTTTTTCAATCGGTTCCGTAGTTCCAGAGATTATTCCCTGCATATAAACAAATTTTACCTCTTTATAATATTAGTATAGATTATTAAATTCATGTTATTTTAAATATCACTGTTCTATATATGATGGGAAAATGTTGCTTGAGTGTTCAAACGATAAATAGAGAAGAAAAAATATATACTACATTAAGATAATTAATTATGAACTTAAATTTGTATATAAAAAAAAACAATTTTACACCAACCATTATTTTAACAAAACGACCATTGTTAGCTCGTTGATATTTTGTATTTTTAATATGAATAGCGAATGTAAAGTAAGATGTAATACAGATTCATAAATACCCACTACATACAAACAAATAAACAATCAAATTTTAACTCTTTATAATATTAGTATAGATTATTAAATTCATGTTATTTAAATATCACTATGCTATATTTGATGGGAAATATTGCTCGAATGTTTAAACGTTAAATATAGAAGAATAGTTATACTATAGTATTTAATTTCCTCCTAAAAAAAATATATACAACTAAGCTAATTAATTATGAATTCAAATTTGTATTAAAAAAAAAAAACTAATTTTTAATCCAACCATTATTTTAACAAAATGACCATTGTTAGCTCGTTGATATTTTGTATCTTTAATATGAATAGCGAATGTAAAGTAAGGTGTTATACAGATTCATACTTTCATTGAGCTTGACTTGTGCGAACGTAACTAACTAGAAGTAAATATGACATAGTTTAGTTACTGTAGCCCGTGCATCACTGAGGATGGTGACATTGTCGTTGAAACGCGTTTGAAGTTAGTAAACGTATTTGTTGTTTATTTTATCTATACAGATTCACTTTATTCTATGTTATCTAAAGCAGAGAGTGGCAAGACTTTAAAAGTTCGTATTTGACATCGTTAACATAATGATGGCTTGACGACTAATGGATTTCACGCGTCCTCTCCCAAGTGACTTCTCTGTCTGAACTTTTACTGAATGTTAAAGAGAACGGGATTAAACCAGCAATCTAATGATTAAGGAAATCAGTTTTCAAATACCGTTCGTGTCAGTGTTCTTGTTATGCTGTATCATTAAGTTATATACTTTTCGATAGAAAACTAAACAACAAGCTAAAATTGTTTGGTTGCAAAAACGAACTAGAATATATCCCCACCAAGGTGGCTCTAGACTAGCTGCACATATAGGAGAGGTTTGGCGTTCCTCGCAGTCCTACATATTTCTTCTTACAAAACACACACAAACCAATAGTTGATAGTCGGATTAATGCTGGATTTCTTGGCTTCTAACAAGGTATGACATGCGATTTTAAAGGATTGTCCATTTTGTAAAACATGGTGGTTTTAAAATTGTAATAACATCAACCATTTTTACAATATGCCTCATAGAAACCCTCATTTTGTAATGAATTCATTTTTCTAGTATCCAGGTCACTAATATATATATATAATAAAGTACAATACCTTTTATATTCCGCCAGTGAACCTCTTTGTTTAAAACTTGTTTACAGTTTTTGACGCGTTTCGAGATTTTATCTCATCATCAGAAAGTCCCTCTATGATATCCGGGAGCCGTAAGATGAGCATCTACATACTGTGTTTTTTAAATGTGTTGTATGCTATGTGTTTGTGTATATGTATTTAACGTTTTGACGACCTCCATGTATAGAGGGACTTTCTGATGATGAGATAAAATCTTGAAACGCGTCAAAAACTGTAAAAAAGTTTCAAACAAAGAGGTTTACTGACGAAAAATAAAAGGTATTGTAATTTATTTATTATACCTCATTTTGTATTACGTTTCCAAACTGTATTTATAATTGTAAGACTTGAAATTATGATTTTCATATTTTTGAAAAGCTCTTCTTAGACAGGCGATAAAACAACTCCCGCTTAAAAATACTTAAAATGGCATCTTTTATTAAGTTGCCTCAGAAATAATATTAATGTATTAATAATAATAGTTAGTTAAGATGAATTAATATTTTAATATCCTTAACTTTCGAGTCATTCTAAAATAATTTGAAACAGACAAATTGTATTAAAACTATAAAATGTTTACCACCAAACTGTTTTGTTATTCAAACCAAACCCTATTTAAAATGACTATTACTATATTTCGTAGAAGCGTTTTTCATTCATTCCGTGATGTAAGATTGGGGTCGGAGGAACCAATATATAAGTTACGACAGAAGTTTCAGAGTTTCTTTAATCTGATTAAACTTGGAAGATTAACCCCATTTACTTTAGATTCGACCACAGATCTCTAAGAGGTTTATCTGTGGCGTTGTATAGGAGTTTGTTTGTCTTTGTGTCTTTTGTTAAAGTCTGTTTTACCGTCGCTTGTGAAACATTGGTCAAATACTCAAAAGATTCCATTAAATTACAAATTTTCGAAACTAACCGAAAATAAACACACTAAGATCTGTGAACTTTTTCCGAAGATCCGTGGAGAATAGCTTACGCACGTTCGCGCATTCCGGGAGTTTGACGAATGTGGAACTACCGGGGGCCTAAATTTTCATAAATAGTTTAGGCGTTAACTCCACTAAATTACCCACAAAAATCCAAAATGTTTGAACTTTTTTGATTTTCATCGCTATCCAGGGACTGCGTTGAACATTATTTTATCATTAGAACATGCGGTTCTTCCTTATTTCTTTACTTCTATTTTGTTGTGCTATTAATTTATTGTTTTGTTATTAAATTACTCTAATCGTCTAATTTCTGCGTCCTTAGAGATAAAGATAATTTTCACATACTTTGAAAACGCTTCCCACGTACACTATGAGTTAAAACAACACAACACTCAAAACACGTAAAACACCAATTTACTACGCTTACACAGTTATCTATAACACACAAATCATTAATTGCAACACTTACTTACAACACTTAAAACATTTAATTGTAGAAATTAAAACATCTAATTGCAA
>JAGFPH010002205.1:158044-179889 GCA_018207615.1 Philaenus spumarius
ATATATTAGTAAAAGATCCGAACAGCTTATAAATTTTAAGGATTTAAACAATGGACTTTTTGTAGAAAGGGTCGGAATTTAAAATATTTTAAGTTAGACAAAGTAAGCTGAATGAGGCGTTTAAAAAAAATTATCGTGTTGAATGGAATAGAACAACTTTCAGGTATATTCAATTAAGGTAAAAACATGACAAAATTCTGAAATTAGTAAGTATTAGTTGCAATACTAATACAACATAAGTATAGAAATAATTTATATTGAAAAATATTCATTATCAGGTCATATTTGCTCACTGAATTTTTCTAGAATATTCCCGACCGCTTACTAGGATGTTTTAAAATTATTGTTCTTAATCGATCCGAAATGTTCTGAGAGTTTGTTGTTTAATTTAATTTGAATAGTATTAAAATATTGTATTGCCGATTTCTGAATCATTTCCATGGCATTCTAGTAGCCACGCTAAATAACTCATTATTACATAAAAATATACTAGACATGTAAAATAGGAAAACAAACATCCGTTCACTCATGAAACGTTGGTTATTACTAATTCATTTTAACAGTAGAATTAAAGATCTGAATTTTAATCTAAATATTCGTGGCTGATTTCACACACCGAAACGTCACCGACACCGTTTAGATCAGGCAAAGTTATACGATTGACCCGAATAAATAAATGTTTGCCTACAGCTCGGATTTGGATGCAGTTTTCTGCATCGTGTTCAGAAAAATACCAGGAACAAATGTCTATATATGACCAGTTTCGGCAGAAAGAGGAAATGCATCGCGGGTGCATAAAGTGCATCTAAAAGTGCATAATTTTTTTGAAACCTCTAAAAATAGACGAAAACAGCGACAATCGGTACTCGGGGTTTTTTTTTTGGGCGCAGATCTCATTCTGACCATGCGAAATGCCCCCGGTGCATCGGGGAGCTCTGGGGGTGCGGTGGGGGAAGTTTGTGAAGTTGCGCTAGACTTGAACATTTTCTCTCGGAGGTTTTTCTGGGCGCTGATTTCAATTCTGACTATGAGAAACGTCCCCGATGCGCTGGGGGCTCCGAGGAGTCGGGGTCGGTGGGGAAAAAAACGTAGGGTTTTGAAATATTTTGAGATGACGACTAAATGCATATAGGCCGGTTAACGACTCCGTGCTTCATCACTGGCCTCCAAGGTCAACGGACCTTACATCTTGTGATTTTTTTCATGGGGGTTTGTAAGAGACACTGTTTGTGTCCCTCCTTTACCAACAGCAATGGTTGAACTGAAGGTCCGCATTACAGCAGCCGTCGAGTCAATCACTAAAGACAAGGTTGCAAACGTTTGGGATAAAATTGAATACCGCATAGACATATGCCATGTATATGGAGGAGGCCATATTGAGCAACTGTAAATTTATGTAAAAAAACTTTATTAGTTCTAGTTTAATAAAAAAGAAACCTCTTGTTCTTATGATCATTATTTTTGAAAATATAAACCTGTAAAATCAGATGATTCTTTTTGAAACACCAGTATAATTGAAAATTGGTTCACAAAAATATTGGATTGGATTTACATAGGAAAAAATACTTATTAATTACCATAGGAACGAGTAAACAACTTCAACAAACTCAGATGATATCGTACCGATAAAGACTGGAGACCTACAACCCGCCGACATATGTGGGTGAGTGTGAAAGCTACTCTTAAGTTTGTTAGTTTTCATGACCGACGACATCGTGCCGATATCGGGTCGGTAAGTGTGAAATCAGCCATTAGGTGATAAATTGTTTGTTTTGTTTTTTTGAGTGGTGATGGATGGAATTTTGAAAAATAATATTTAATTAAATAAGTTGAGTGAGTTGTTGTTTAATTTGTAATCGTCCTAATTGGAATAAACTAACTTTCAGATATCCTAATAAAATCATAATCAACGGTAATCATCATCAAATCATCTGCACTATATTATCCTTGGAATTTACCTTAACTACAAGTAACTATTGAGCTTGACTTGTGAGAAAGTAACTAGATAAAATAAAACATGAACACATAATCTCACAACAAATACGTTTACTAACTTCAAACGCGTTTCAACGACAATGTCGCCATCCTCAGTGATGCACGGGCTACAGTAACCACTACTACTAGTCATAGTTTATTTACTGTAGGCCGTGCATCACTGAGGATGGCGACATTGTCGTTGAAACGTGTTTGAAGTTAGTAAATGTATTTGTTGTGAGATTTTATGTTCAGGTTTTATTTTATCTTAGCTACAAGATACGCCTAAAAATATTTTGATTTGTCGTTTTTAAATGTTTTGTAACCGTTTGCCAACGCAGAATGAGCTTAATTATTTTTATTTCAAATCGCTGTTTTCAGAAGCTTTTCCGGACCTATATTCACACGAACAATATTGTTTTTTTTTAGGTCCCTATCATCTCCTGAAGATGTGCCAACCTCTCGCGAATACAACATAACATCTATTGAAAAAATAACTTTGAAAACATTTTCTTTCAGAGGGTGTTGAAAATTTGTTAAAGTTTATACTCGGTGAAGCAGACGAAACACATAAAGCACCGGTTCCAGATAAATGGAAACGATGGGGTAATACATACTGTAGCCTCGAACCACACCCATCACACATCCCACATAAAACAAACCGAGTTTGAAACAGGGTCTGTGCACCGCTCTCTGATTGGTCCTTGTAGTTTTTTAATTCCCACAACCACTCTAATTATACTATTTCATTTTCAGATCAATATATTTTCACTTCTTGAAAAGCGTTATGCGATTCCCCAAGTTCTTGTCTTGTTTTCTAGCATGAGCACCAAATATCCTCACTTGATTTTCTCACGAAATTATATACAGGGAGGTTCTGTAATTCAGAAGGTGGTCTTATGAGTCAAAACAAAGAAAAAAATCACATGAACAAATGTCCAGAATCGCTTAATACGCATATATCCCTTTTCTCTAGAACGGCTCGACCGATTGGGTTCAAACTTTCTACAGGCAACCGTTGTAAACAGCTACTTTGATCATAAATAACCAACAATCCGTTTCAAAATGGCGGCCATTTTAGAGATGTTTGAATTTTCTTTATCATATATTTACTATACTTTCGTTTATGTAAGAACAATCATTATTCTGTTAGAAATAAATTGCATTAGTTTTAAGTAACATTGTATATACAATGTTTGGATGTTGAATGTACGGTGTAAATACACAGAACGAACAAAGATAATTATCCATGCAGATAATTTTGTTGTGAATAAAAATGTGTAAAAAAGCGGAAACAAATTTTAAATATTTTTAAAAACATAAATGCCAATAATTTTTTAATTGATAAATGTATCTTAGTTAATGTGTACAAATTTTTCAATTAATATATGAAACTAATTTGAACATTTTTCAGTAAAGGGTTGCTCGTGATGTTTTTAGTAGCCCTGTACTAAACTTATACTGTATTTATTTTGAACTAAACATTTTGATGATCAGTCTTCTATCTGTGATCTAACAAAACAGACTGTCGCGACGAAAAAGAAGTTCGGCACAAGTTATGTTTAGTAAGCCTAACGTAACAAAAATCTACTTTTACTAGCTTTATCTTTTTGGGCCCTGCAACATTCGACCAACTGCCAGTGTACGTAAGAACTTGTATCACGTTTTAAATATTTTTTATCAAAATTAGAAGAGTGGCGTGAGACTAACGGTACAATAAATGGCTTACTCAAAATATTTAGTTCAGAAAATAGAAAATGAAGTGGCTTAGTTGTACAGTCCTAATTTTTGGCTGTGTTTGCAGATTTGCCATGGGTTGTTTGTCTTAACTTTGCCTGTAAAACCACGCCCAAAACAATAAATATTTGCGTTGTGCGTCGTATTCGGCGATAGGATAGTTATTTGAGCAAGGTGCAAGGGTGCAAAGTTGAGTTTGCCGCACAAAATAATCATTTGACAGTTAGAATATATTGAGGATTATTAAGTAAACTTTGCACCCGTAATACACACAACGTTTTTCCTACAGCTGGATTTTAAATTAGTGTTTTAGTTTTAAAAAAAGATCAGTTTTACTAAACAAAACGTCCCGATCTAGTTCACATAACTTTCTGTATATTATTCCAGATAGTATTGTAGTTCACACGTGTGCCACCAAGAGCAGCACAACAATCAAAATTTCCAAAACATGGCGTACATCAGCGGTTTACTTTGCACCTTAGGGTGCAAATTATTGTAAAACAAAGATGTATAATTTCTTGACGCTGAACACATGCAGTTTACGAACTGAGCTGTGAGTGTGCAAAAACGCACTTTGTTAAGTAGCTGTAGGAATACATATTTGTGAAGACGAACAAATCTACATTAACATTCGACGCACGCTGTTGGTGTTTTTATGAACAACAGACGAATTTGCACAGCAACGTATTTCGGTGTGGACGCTCGCTGAATTTCAACGCGCAGATTGATGTCAGCAGACTCGGTGTATTTGTATGCGCTACATCAACTTCGTCCGATGTAATACTGAAGAAAAAATAAACAGCTTTTATAGTTTTTAAAATGTTATTTAACATACAAAATAATGAGGTGTTAAACACTTTGTGATTGTAAATACTTGATAAATGTTTGCAAGTTTAACTTAAATCCTTATCTAAAATGAAGGTTAGTAAAATAAGCTATTTGTCGTTATTTTTAACATTGTGGGATTCGTAATTTTAAAGAAATTCAAAAAAAATTTAACAGTTGCAAAATACAAAGTGAGTCGTAAATTCCCGCGCACAATTCCTTAAATTAATGTATAAATTTAATTTTAAATACCTAAAGACGTTCTGTCAGGCGATCTATATTTGTACAAATCATTTATCTATATATTTATATAAAAGCGAAATACCACTCACTCACTCACTCATCACGATTTCTCAAAAACTACCGAACGTATTGAAATGAAATTTGGTATGTAGCTTCCTCTAGGACCATAGGTGCTCACTAAGAAAGGGTTTGAAAAAATTCAAAATTTTAGGGGGGGGGGGGTTGGGGGGATCAAAGTTATTAAAAAACGATTTCTTCAAAACTACCGAACGGATTGGAATGAAATTTGGTATGTAGCTTCCTCTAGGGCCATAGGTGCTTACTAAGTTTGAAAAAATTCTAAATTTTAGGAAGGTTTGGGGGATCAAAGTTATTAAATCACGATTTCTTTAAAACTACGGAACGGATTGGAATGAAGTTTGGTATGTAGCTTCCTTTAGGGCCATAGGCACTCGCTAAGAAAGGGTTTGAAAAAATTCGAAATTTTAGGAAGGATTGGGGGGATCAAAGTTACTAAAATCATAATTTCAGATCTTTTATTGTTATGACAATAGTGCTTTTATTATTTAAGAGCTATATATATATTAAAGCCAAATACCACTCACTGACTGAACACTTAAAAAGAATACAATTACGTTAAAAAGACTGAAAATACCAACCACCACGGGCAACGTCGTACGGGTCAGCTACTACCTTTATATTATATACATTATGTATACAATTCAGGAGGATACACCTTTCATTATTATGTCTAAGTTGAAATAATTGTTGTCGAATGCCATGTTTAAGGCGCAACGCAAATATTTATTAGAGAGATAAAGGAGGCAGATGAAAAGAATCCGAAGCCATTACGGTCCTGATAAACAATATTGATTTCTCTAGAAGTAGAATAATAAATCAATTTTCTTGCTATTAAGGTCATCAACTGTATATAATAAAGTACAAAACATTTTATTTATTCGTCATTGATCTATTTCCCCTCTTCTTTGATGCCCCATCATCAGAAAAGTCGAGTAGAGGTTGACCAAACATTAAGAATGTTTTTGGTAACAAGTCCGATTATGCTCCACACTTTAAACCGATGCAAATTTGTAATAAATGAAAATCTATGAACGCTGTCGTAGAGTTTGAAATTTATAATGGATTTAATTTAATGTAAAAAAAATAAAAACAAAAAAGTAAATGTGTACGGTCATTTGACCCCCGTCAGGAACGAAGTCTTTTCTTTAATTCTTTTACCAGCCTTAAAACGGCAACATACACACATAATTTTAATCTTTTAATTGCCGTTTATTATTAGCTTGTTTTTTATACAAATATTTACTGTTTCCATACCTTTAATGTTTTTTATAATAAATGTTTAGAATTAATTATAACATCAAAGCTAAGGTAGTAAACACAGTTAAATGTCCACTAATTGTAAATACATTCAATACACATAAAATGATCGTTCATCAGTCTAGACCTAACCTAAAATTATTGTGTGAATGTTTAATTTATTTTACCTGCCTTAACGGCCACATACAAACAATAATTTTAGGTTAGGCCTAGTCTTAAAATTACTTTCTAGGCCTAACCTAAAATTATTGTATGCAGGCTTTGTTGCCGTTAAGGCAGGTCAAATAAATTAAAATATATACACACAATAATTTTAGGTTAGGCCTAGACTGATGAACGAACATTTTATGTTTATTGAATGTGTTTCAGAGCTTGACGGTAATATCTGACTACGCCAGACGGAACCGATCGTCTCTTAGTTTAAATTGATGAACCAAAACACTGCCATAGCAACCAGTTTTGTAACGCTTTTTCGTTACTGGTGTTTTATATTTTTTTTGTCATTGCCATAGCAACCAATAACACTTTTTTTCGTTACGCGTTACATTTTCTACTTGTTAACTCCTACCGCATCCCGCGTTAAGGAACTTCGTTCCAAAAACGCCAATGACCAACAATTTCGACTCGAACACCCTATACGACACAGCGATGAGAATAAAGGAAGCCCGCGGCAAGTTGTGAGTGAGTTCAGAAAACAGACTGAAGGTTTTTTTGTAATGTGTTTACGTTTATCTTAACGGTTTGACAACCTCTTCTCAACGGTGGATTCTTCTGACGAAGGAATAGACAACGGGAAACGCGTCAAAAGAAGAGGAGGGGGGGGAGGTAACTGAAGTATAAATAAAATGTGTTGTATAAAATACTGTAGTAGTTTATGTTCAGGGTAGATTTATTTATTAAATGTTAGTAATTGTTGAGAATATTTTTTGTTGCTGCCTCTGTTACATTGTTAATACTTGTTGCACATACAGCTGATGTTTGCGAGACTATTAGGAATTTGTTCAGAGTTAAGGGTGTGCAATACCAGTCGAGTACAAGCGTCAAATCCAGTGTTTAGAATCTTGAGAATGTTGGCCTATGATATTACACTGGTCAAGCGCTCTAGCGCGACTAGAATATCGCTTGTTTAAACTTTCGTTTTTACTAATGCCAGTCTTATTTTTATTTTCCGCCATGTGCATACGATTTCTAAATTTGCAGATAGCTCCAGTGTATGGTTAGTAGATTAGCCGAGACGCTATCAAGTGATTCGACTAAAATCATGTTTTTCGATTTGTTTCTAAGCAAATATTTTTAATAAAAATTTATAATTTACAATTTTTGTCACATACGAATTATAATTTAGATGTTCATAAACAATGTCCTGCAAATTGCAAATGATTATTTGAAAAATTCGGTGAAAGATTAATTTATATTGAAAATTACTGTATGGGACTGTTTCGACCTGGTATTGCACATCCTTAAGGGTCGGCTGTAGTGGCGGCCATCTTGGATTTGTATCCCATAAGAGCATTGTTAAATTGCAAACCATTTATTTCGTTTACTTTTTACCATAAAATTGTTTGCAAGGTCTCATTTTAAGCACAGTCACAATACGCATCCGTCTTGCAATTTACATTTCTTTAAATGCTTTTAATTGGTTTTATAATTGACATTTTGTAAGTACAAAGTTTGAATTTTTTCCTAACACAATAAAAAATTAATAATGAAAAATAATTAGCAAGCCGGATCCGAAATTTTACAAAGAATATCCAGTTTTTTTTTCAACACTCAATTACAAAAGATGGACTTATAAAATGGTTTGAAATGAGGCAATGTCAAAGCGTTAAGCTGCAAGAAATTGCACTGTTTAGATAGGGATACAGTGAGAAGCGGTTGAGTTTCCGGTTGCTTTCTCGTTTACTGGGGCAGACCTTAACTGATTTTATGCAGGAACCGATCCGCATTCTCACCATCAACGACTGATAATTATGTTGTATTGAATCGTTCCAGTATAATACCGTATTCATATTCCTATAAAAACTGTTTCCAGCTTTTTGTTTTTATCAGCTCTTCCCATCCGATACAGTAATTCTAGAAATGTATTTTTTTAATATTATATACTGAACGTTTTAATTGGAAACATTTTATTATACAAGTACAAGATTTAGGATAAAAACGCCTCGCTACACAAAATAGCGGGCGATTTGAAGAGTAAGATTTGTGGTAAGTTTTACACCATTTCTAAACATACTATTTTTTCCTCCTAAAGTCCACGAAGTCCAGAATGACTAGGAAAATCTGGATAGGCGCGTTTAATATACTTGAAATAATTGTGAACCGCATGCGCTGTATTCGAACCATTCCTTAGTCGATAAACTGATTTTATTGTTAGTTATAACTGTGATAATATAATAATGTATCAGTACATTTAAGTAAACATGTAAGTATGTAAATATTCAGTGTACGTGTGGCGTGTGCCACCTATGTAAATGTGTTATGGAAATTCAGAGATAAGTAAATTGTCAAAAGACTTTGATAAATATTCATCAAGTGTTTTGGAAAGGATTGAATTATTTTAAACGGATTAAATCTATGTGATATTGAAAACTCAAAGTGAAATGTAGAATTTGTTTTAAAATATTTGTGACCTAAGTGGATGCTGTTGATATGTCTAATAAAAAAGTTGTGTTTTTTGTGTGCGTGTTTTTATTGGTATGATCATTTCAGAAACAAATTGTGGTAGTTTTTTCCCAAGTAAACCTCCTTCAGAAATTTGGTTGAAAACGGTTAAGGGTGTGCCATTTGAGCCGTACGAGTCAACCTTGACTGGAGTATCACTTGGCTTGTAAGCACTTACGTTCTAATGGTGGTTATATTTTAGAACATTTAAAATTACTTTTCTCTCACTAGTGAGATCGTCGAAAACACAATAATTAGTTATACACAAAAACACAGTAGGCCTACACGAAAAAAAATTACGACATGAACTACGAACATGTTGCCTAGGCGCTGGTTAACTAGCTACTCAGTACTACTTTAAATGTGTATTTTTGTATGTGATATAAGTGACCGGAAGATGGCATAATCCCGAAACTGCAGTAGTCACAACTAATAATCAAGGATTGGACAGACAGTGTAACAGGTAATATATACCTATTTCAACATTTGTTATCATTCCAATCCGGGAGCTTACATAATGAAAAAAAAAACATCCAGGTTGGGTCAAACTCATACAAAAATTTCATAAAAGTTGGTCCAGCCGTTTAGGAGGATTTCAGTGTACACACGTACATGAGAATTATATATACCAGGTGTATTAAAAGTCCCACTCCCCCCCCCCTTTAACTTTTGTCTTTGTTAAAACAAACATATTAAAACTTGCTTTCAAATCGATTTCGTAAATTTTAATTTTTACAAAATTTTCTAAGATGTAGGGGTCGACCTAAAATTTACGAAATCGATTTGGAAGCAATATTTTAGGTCAAGCACTATAAAATAAACACTTTTTGTCTCTTGAAATTTTTTCTAAAAACTCTTCCTTTTCGAGATATTAGCAACTTTATGTCGATTTGTTTCAACACGTTTAGGGAAGCCATTTTGTTTTGGGTGGTCCGATTTTTATTTTCTTTATGTCATTTTCCTATTCTTAAATATACCTTTAAAATGAGTTAAAATGAGTCATATGGGATCATATGACTATACTTCCCATTTAAAAAAATTAAGTTGCCCCCAAAATCCCCCATTTTTAGGGGACACTTAAAATTTCCCATCTCTTGAAATTTTTAGACCTTTAAAATGAGGTATCATATGACCATACTTCCCATTTAAAATTTTTGAGTTGCCCCCAAAATCCCCCATTTTTAGGGGACACTAAAAATTTCCGATTGCTTCAAAAGATACTTTGGGCTAAGTTAGTATCGTTCCCCAAAGGATATTTGTTTGTTTTAACAAACACAAAAGTTAAAGGGGGGGAGTGGGACTTTTAAGACAGCTGGTATATATAAAGATATTCGAAAAACTCAAAATGTCTGACAGATGAAAATGTATGAGTTTTGGACCTATGTTTATAGGAATGTTTTATTCAAAATTTTATGTACAGGACCAGCCCCCGAGAGATTGCATTGTAACAAATGACATTTCTAAATAATATATAATGTAATATAGAAAACGCTGGCCAACAATGGGCTACGCAGTCTGCTGTTCAGACGGTGGTACTTCTACAACACCTCACGTTCAATTCGCTAATGGTATTTTATGAAAGGGGAAGGGCGTATTTATTGAAAGATGGAGTTACTTTGAAATGTTCCCGTTCCAGTTGCAGAGACTTCCAGCGAAATTCACTGCTCCGTGTGTTTCAAAAGAGTTACTTCAAAACCGCACAGACTCGATTATTGCAAGAGTATTTGATAGTATCCGAATGAATACCACCAGTAAAGAATGCGATACCACCTGAAAGGGAAATAGCAATATCAAACTGTTCGAGTACTTTGCGATGGAATTGTACTAATTGTTTTCTGTGATTGCAATTAGATATATTAAAAGTTAAAATGAATATTAAATTTAAGGTTGAAATTCAAGGTAAGTTTAAAATACATTTACTCAATATCGTGAGGCTTCTGTTGTAAGATCGCGTTACTAGTTCCGGAACCATTTTCGACCATTAATAAAAGCCCACTTGTGATATGTTGCAAAGTTCATTAAGGCAAATACAAACATAAAAAATGTTTTCATGACCGATTAAGGCTTACAAAGTCTCATTTAAAAAATACATACCTGCATTATCGAATTTTTTCTAGACAAACCATTGCTCGGACGAAATAAATACATATGACTTTTTTTGTTGAAAAATACCTCCCCTACACGGTGGTATTTTTTATTTTCCTCTATCTTCATCCCAGCTCGAAATATTAAGGATAATCGAAAAAAAATGATAATCGATTTTTTTTTCGACTTTGGGAAATCGATAGACTGGTAAACTTTTTTTATGTTAATCTACATACTTTAATGTACTTATAAAAAAATTCAGCCGTATTGCAAATTACTGGTACTTTTGGTCTAAATTGACCTTTACCGACTGGCCTACCTCTTTTTTTCTTTAATGAATTGTAGGGATATTTGATTTTTTGTAGTCAGTGAAATGTATAGATTAATTATTGTTAGGAAAATTGAAATTTTATTTCTTTCAGTTCGAATTAATGGCCGCTCATCCGCACTAGTACAAGTCGGCCTAACGTAAGCTGGCACTTAGGCTTGGCGAGCGAGGCAACGGACTTACGGCGAGTGAGGGTGGAGGTGCAGGTAAATACTTTCTTAATGCATTGACCCTGGCACTTATGGCGTAAGACAGGCGTCTTAAACGTTATTATTACTTTCTACAGTTATTATTAGTAATGTATGTGATTAAGAAATTAGTCATTTGTTTTTTATTGAGAGTTGTAAATTGGAAATTGTTAGTAATGTGTGCAAGTTAATGAAAGAAGAGAGTGTCAGTGGGACCCCAAACATGTGAATTAATGAATTTCTATTTCTTCTTTAAGAATACAATCGGTTATATTCGATCATTCATCGGTTACATTCGGTAATCGGTTACAAATATATACATATAAACTCTTATATAAAATTATATACATAACATAATATCTACTTATATCCTACTATTAATAAGTGTTTTAATTGTTCAATACAGTTTAATTAAATACATAACATATACTATATTTTATATGAAATGCCAACGGAATACAAAAAAACAAAAAAAAAAACAAAAACAGGAAATTAGGCAACCCCGTTGGCAAAGCCAGTTTTTGGGGTTTACCTTCAATAAATTGCAACAAAAATAAGAGCAAGATACTGTCCTAACCTAACCTCGTAACTGAAAAGTTATTTTTAAACTGTTTAGATCTCGGTTCTACACAGAGTAAAAATAACAATATAATAATAATTCTACCTCCTCCCCGTTATATAAATAACATTGCCTTCTTCCATTAATCCAATTTCAAATTTTTTTCAAAAATTGCTTGGTTCCATGAATTTTGACTATATCTAATTGTATGGAATTAAAAAACTTTGATGCATTGTAAAAGTAGGTTTTTTGATAAAAAGTCAGTCTAGATTTCGGTAGAATGCAAAACCTTTTCCTAAGAGAATATTGAAGATTTGACCACAGCCACTTTGTTTATAAATACCATCTTCAATACCGTCCTGACCTAACCCCTACGAAGAGATAATATGAACAATAATGTCTCGGAGCTGTCAGTTCTTGGTCTAAAGAGCATTGATTTGATAATGCGTTTTCGTGATACTATGGCGGGTATTAGCGTGGATAAGTCCCAAACCAATACGCCGTAACTCAACTTGGAATGAACAAGTGTTAAGTATATAATCTTTAATAATTCATAATCACAAACTGATCTTAGGTAGTACATCAAATACATATATTTTAATACTATCAATAAATTTGCTGTTTAATGCCTTGACATCGTACTTCCAACTGACTCTACAATCCAAAGTAACCCCAAGGTATCTTAAAACTCTTACACCTCACAAATACATCAGTTTTCTCTTTTACATGACAACAAATGATACTGAACTCTACGATAATAGTTACAGTCTTTTTTTAGATCAAAAATTATATATTTTGTTTTATTACTGAGCACCATATAGTGTTGGGTAAACTACCAGCGGATAGAAAGAAAATCTTGATCAAGATCCCTTCTAACAGTTTCCAAGTCCCTACCAATGTATACAAATGCAGTATCATCTTCAAAGGCAGTTAACTCTCCCTTGAATTGGCCTGTTCTGAGCCCATTGATATAAATTAGAAACAACAAAGCTTAAAGGACAGAACCTTGTGGAACACCACTTTGGACTATTAACAAACCCACCAATTCTTACACATTGTGTACGATTTAGCAGATAATTAGTAAACCACCTATGAACCCTTACACCTAACTCCCGTAACCTTTTCAACAACACCTCGTGGTCGACTGTATCAAAAGCCTTCGTGATACCAATAAAAAGTCTTACTGTCTTTCCCCCGTTAATTAAAGAATTAAAAATATTTGCCATTACTTTATTCAAGCTGTACTGAGATTTTTTCAAACGGGTTGTCACTAAAATAGTGAATGTTGTTCAAATAGGAAATTAGTCTTACTGTGTTTGCCCTTTAAAATACTTTAGAAAAAACCAAAAGAAGAGCAATAGGTCTATAATTATTTGGGTCTTTTTATCATTTTTCTTATCGCCGTTTTTTTCTCTCGCGACTCCGAAGCGGTTGTTGGGAGTGGTTGATGTTTTCAGAATGACGCATACAGGTTTTCTACCTAGCGGCCAAGTGCCAGTTTACGTTTGGCCGACTGTACATATTGACAAAGGCATTATACAACTCTACACTAATTTTTCCCTTCGAGATATTAATGCATTTCTAGATGAACTTACGCTTTTCACTAAACTACCATGCGAAGGGTTCCCTTTTAAAACACTCGAAGCTGTACATTTGGCTGCACGATGACGGAAACGTAAACATTTTAAAGCAATTCAATATTTATCAATCAATCGACCTCCAACCCCTCCCCCCCACTCCTTACTCGTCTCGTGGAAGTATCATTAGTAAATTGAACGGGTAGAGTTGAAGGGTTGCAGGTACAACTTAGATAAAAGATATTTTCAAGCAATTTTACCCCTAAAGGATTTGGGTTCAAGTTGGTGGGGCATTACTGAAATTAAAAATTAATTTAAAAAAAGTTTGGGTCTGTAAATAGTTTTAAAAAATTACATTTATCCTTTCAAAATATTTGTTTAAAAAACCGCTGACGGAAGATGTTTAGTAAAGGTACATAATCAGCAGTTTACTATTATATTTTCTTTTCTTTTTACACCAGTTTACACTTTGCTTTTTATTTAAATACTATTAAACCCCCGTGAAAAACCACAGGCGGATTAATGTACACATCAGAAATACATCATTCAACAAAATACTTTTTTAAAACAACACACTTTATCTAGGCCTTCCTAACTAAGCTGACAGGGATTTTAACTTGGTAAATGTGTACAATTATAAGGATTATGAAACTGTGTGAATATTTGTTACAATTTTGTATTTATGTATGTTATTATATATTTAAAGAAAGATAAAAGTATGATCTTTTCATTGCTTTTCATTTCATAGATCAAATGTTTTAGAAGTCATTAATATTACAAGACTTACATTTATTTAAGTTGTAAACATATCCCCAAAGGTATAATCTATGCTGGGTTTGTGTATTACAGATGATGGGTGAAATCAGCTGTTAAGATATAGGAATGTTTCCTAAGCTAAAAAGGAATATCTTATATATTTATCTTTTCTATAAATTTGTGTAAAAAAATATATCTATATATATGAAAGCGAAATACCACTCACTCACTCACTCATCACGATTTCTCAAAAACTACAAAACGGATTGAAATGAAATTTGGTATGTAGCTTTATCTAAAGCCATAGGTGCTCACTAAGAAAGGGTTTACAAAATTCGAAATTTTATGGGGGGTTTGGGGGGATCAAAGTTATTAAAAAACGATTTCTTCAAAACTACCGAACGGATTGGAATGAAATTTGGTATGTAGCTTCCTCTAGGGCCATAAGAGTTCACTAAAACAGGGTTTGAAAAAATTGGAAATTTTAGGGGGGTTTGGGGGGATCAAAGTTATTAAATCACGATTTCTTCAAAACTACCGAACGGATTGGAATGACATTTGGTATGTTGCTTCCTCTAGGGCCATAGGTGCTCAATAAACAAAAAAATTCGAAATTTTAGGAGGGGTTTGGGGGGTTCAAAGTTACTAAAATCATAATTTCAGATATTTTATTATTATGACAATAGTGCTTTTATTATTTAAGATCTATATATATAAAAGCCAAACACCACTCACAGACTGAACACTTAAAAAGATTACAATTACGTTAAAAAGACTGAAAATACCAACCACCACGGGCAACGCCGTACGGGTCAGCTAGTTTATGATAAAAGGTTGTATTTATACATAGTTTATAACCTCAAACCAAATATTATAAAGTATATTATAGCATACATTAGCTATTTAGCTCATAATTAAAGAAATCAACTTCACAAGACATTATATTGATTGAAATTGTAAACATAACCTCAAACTATAATTTAAACTGGGTTTAGAGATGGTGGGTGAAATCAGCTGTTACTCCACGCACGTACACTCGCTTTTATAAGAGTTGACTTGGAACTCCGCCCCTGCTCCAAACTATCGTGTTCCTCTCAGAGAAATTTATGTAAAACCCCATTTTTGTGTTGAGCGAGCAAACGGACGGGCTGGATATCTTTTTACAAAGATTCGACCTTTTAACGATCTTCAATTTACGTTTGTCATAAATTTTTGAGTTTGTTTAAGTGGAGCGGTTAAATTGGTGATCCCCTTTTAAAAATATTCCAAAACTGAGTTACATCATCAAACGTGAAACGTTTTTAAATAGACGTCTGCATATTTTACGACGTTTCAGTATGTAGTATAGAAGGATGTTTTCTGATAATTTTGACAGTAAATTGGTCTAAACAATCCTATTGTTAAAACTGCAACAGTTGGACGAGTGCCAATAGGATACATTAAAATTTAATTCGGTTTTGAAGCTAAAGTAGGACACACTGTGGATTGTTGAACATAAGGAATTTATAACGAACTGGGTCAGTCAAGCCGATACTGTCCCGCAATAAAAATAGAAAATACTTTTCTAACTGTTATAATTTAGTGATTTATGAAAACATTATGTCCGGCGTAATAGCTAAACAAAATGACAGAGTTTTGGCGCTCGTCCAAATCACGCCCCAAACATATACTCGTGCGTTGTGCGGAATCTATATTTCTTGCACACACATGGCTATTTGTGTTACCGACTTCGGCAGAATTTATTTCAAATTAGTCAATATATGTTCAATAAAGTCATTCTCAGTTTCAAATAAGAAGCCATTGTCTCAAACAGGTGCTGTCTTCCACCTAGACTATGATAATTTGCCAGATACTAACTGAATACTATCAAAATACATTTTTTTCAATATCTTCATTTTAGTTTTAGAGAACAATAATTCTATCGTGCAATTAGACGTCTGCGTGAGTGGAGATAATTTTCAAAATTATATGTTTTATGGTTTCAACAAACTATTTGGGAAGTTGGTCTGCTTGCTGAATAGCTGCCTCCTTGTACGAAATATATTAGTAGAATTTTTTGCACCTCATCAGGCTCTCGCATTGCTTCGTTCTGCTAGCAGAGGAACAATGTCTCTGTCCCGCAAACTCAGTCTGAAAAACGATAAAACGCAACTGAGCTTTTGAACAATAGGCCTACTATCAGGACCAGAATCCATAAAAAAAACTTTATTGGTTTTATTACTTCAATATAAATACTGACTTTAAGCTCTCTAAGGACCAGAATCCATAAAAAAACTTTATTGGTTTTATTATTTCAATGTAAATACTGACTTTAAGCTCTCTAAACTGCTTAGATTTTTTTAAGTGTCACTTAAAGTTTTTGTTTTTAACATAAACAAAATAGGCGCTATAAGAAAAGCCTTTAAACTATTTTCCAATATAATTGTGACCATTTGCCATCCCGTGGCTCCAGTTTTTTTATGCATGTTTCAACCGATGCTAATTATGTTGTAACATTTTATTTTCAAGATTTTGGTATCCAATTCAATTCGTGAAATGAAATAAATAAATGAAATTAATATAAGTATTTTACCTGGTTATTAGTCCGTCGTGTGACTTCTTTGAATTGTCCTACTTACGACACATTTCGAAACCGCAATCTCACTATCTATACATATAAAAGCCACTCACTCATTGACTCACTGATCACGATTTCTCAAAAACTATATAACGGATTGAAATGAAATTTGGTATGTAGCTTCCTCTAGGGCCATAAGTGTTCACTAGAAAAGGGTTTTAAAAAATTGGAAATTTTAGGGGGGTTTGGGAGGTTTGGGGGTAAAAATGACTAAATCACGATTTCTCCAAAATTACCGAACAGATTGGAATGAAATTTGATATGTAGCTTCCTCTAGGGCCATAGACGCTCACTAAGAAAGGGTTTTAAAAATTTCGAAATTTTAGGGTGGTTTTGTGGGGATCAAAGTTATTAAATCACGATTTCTTCAAAACTACCGAACGGATTGGAATGAAATTTGGTATGTAGCTTCCTCTAGGGCCATAGGTGCTCACTAAGAAAGGGTATGAAAAATTTCGAAATCGTTGGAGGGGTTTGGGGGGATCAAAGTTACTAAAATCATAATTTCAGATCTTTTATTATTATGACAAAAGTGCTTTTATTATTTATGATCTATATATATATAAAAGCCAAGTACCACTTTCTGACTGAACACTTAAAAAGAATACAATTACGTTAAAAAAACTGAAAATACCAACCACCACACCGAGCAACGCCGTACGGGTCAGCTAGTCAAGTATATAATATAATGACTCTTCAGGTCGTCATATAAACACTAAAACACAACACATTAATGACAGAAAGTACACAACACACAATTTATAGTGCGACACAGATTAAACCGGTTGGTGTACACCATCGCATCGTCTATGATACACTATACTAAACAGCCTACTTTGTACTGTTGTACTAAAAAAACTAAACTTGAGACGGGCTTTAGGCCTAGATCTCTAGGTTTATGTTGCCTTAGTTGCTAGTCACTTGATAGCGTTAGTTGTTTTATATTCCCGAAAACAATTGTTGTGTATTGATTTTTAACACACAAATAATGGCGAATGTCCGAATTTTACAATATTGAGATTGTTTTGTAAATATATACTAGCACGTTTTTCATTCATACTGCCTCTGACTCTTTCTACGTATCCATCTATAAATATGTAATAGTATATTTCACAACTAGTGGGAAAAGTGTGATTTTCCAGATTCAAGTCGTATTTAAATTGCGAGTCGTAGACGAGCAATTTAAAGAGAACGAGCATCTGAAAAGAACATTTTCCCACGAGTTTTGAACACTATTTTTCACGATACTACAGCAAAAAATTATTTGATACAACAGCAAAAAATATGATTATTAACATTTTATTTTATTTAAATTTATTTTTATTCTTATTGACTCAACAGGATCTTCTTTGGCCGCTAATTTTTCCAAGCCCGTTACCTTGGCAGTGGTTTCGCTAGATAGTAGATAGGGACAGCGGGAATCTCGTTAATTCATTCCTGCGCGTCTTTTTTAATCAGATGGGCATTATTTCGATGTTGTATTGTTGTAATCAGCTAATTTATCCTCACTAGTGAGAATATAATTTATCCTCTTTAGTGCGGATATGACAAACTTTACCTGGAAATATACGCAAAGAAAAGCAACTGATATTCCAGTAGTATCGTGAAATAGATATTTATCGTACTTGAGATTATTGGCATAAAAAATCTCATAAACTTCAAAACGTTTTACTTGTGACAAGCACCTTTGGCAGACTGCGTGTATGTATACATTTTTTTATAGACCTACGTATAAATATTTATGTATAGTTAGTGTTTTCAGTTGCTAACGAGAGTTGATTTACACACTCAAGACGTCATGTGTTATTTTCTTAATACACAAATGAATGCAAATGTCCGAACAAAAAATGTAAAAAATGTGATCAATCCATCATTATAAACGAATCTTAAAATTTAAGTTTATAAAAACCGCATTATATAGAATTTACTTTGAAATAGATACAATAAAATTATATCGATTCTTTTAAGACGAGCAAACATAAACTGAAAAGCAATGTTCCTACTATCATGTGCTTCACCCAGAATGACCCAAAAAGTTTCGAATTCAAGTAATCCAACCCTCTAAAAATATCTTTTATACTTGAAATTGGAAAACGTCGGAATTTTCCTTTTGTTACCAAAGTGCGCTTTCGCGTCGATCGGAAATACTAAATCCATTCAAAATGTAAGTCCCGTTTAAAATTCAAGCCGCGGTATATTTTTATATGTATATCTTCATATAACATAAACATAAATTAGTAATTTCTTCACTATAATAATAATAACTTCTAAATCATTTGATCTATCAATATGAAATAAAAAGGAATTGAAAGATAATGTTTGTATCTTTATTTGTATATATATAATAATGTATATACATACAAAAGTGTATCAAATAAGCCCACAGTTTTATATTCCTTATAGAGTTGTTCACATTTACAGAGTTAAAAATCCCGTCAGCATAGTCAGGTAGGATTAGATAAAGTTTGTTGTTTTTAAAAATAGTATTTTTTTAAATGATGTTTGCATTTCTGATGTGCATTTAAATAATTTGCCTGTGATTTATCGCGGGGGCCTACTAGTCAAATTATACAAAACTAAAACGGTTGGACCCAGTTGAAAATAAGAAATAAGGCAAGATAAAGTCGTTTATTGAAATCATAATGTGAATATTGTCTTAATAAAATTGCTCTCCGAAATTGAAGTAAATCTTAATTAAATCACCAAGTTCCACGCTTCAATCAGATGGGTGGGTTTAGGCCGTCGCATCAGTTGTTAATTTAAAGAAATTAAATATTAAAATAACGTTTGTTAACAAAAACGTTGAGTACGCTCTATTTTCGTATTTAACTAACTCTTTCGAGTCATTTACTTCGTGATCTTATTATTAAAAACATATTTAGAGACAAATTTAATCTACATCAAAACAAGTTCTTAATATGACAGATTTAATTAAAATTGTGTATAGTTACTATAAAATAGTATAAACAGTGGGCCCACGCCGACATTTCATTGCTCCTTTTTTTTATAATAACATGCTTTTGTGGTCTTGTAATAGTAATTTCATCCACTTAGAATGTTGGTAGAGTTGCATAACTCTTAGGAAAATAAATGTTTCTGGTAGTGATTTTAAAAATTAAAAATGACGGTATTACGGAGGACGAACGATGGTGTAAAGGATTTGAGTATGCAATTTTATTACAGGAATTTACTTTTTGCATTTACAAACAACTAAAAGAGACTATATAGGCAATGTGTGTATTGGTAAGCTGAAACAAAATCAGTTTTTTAGAGCAGGGTGGCGCAGTCGTCTAGTCTGCTACAGTTGGAATCTCGGAGGTAAAGTTGTGTAGGTTCGAACCTAATTACGTTCGGTTTACTTGTACTATACGCTGTTCCGTTGTACTCGACACAAAATAAGTACGAGTACATGAAGCAGCTGAGATTGCAATACATTTGGTTTACAGGGAATTTAATAATAAATATTGTAATAGCTAGTCACTTTTTGAATAAAGATATAACTAATATTTTGCTTAATCTTTTTTATCAAAGTAAGCAAATATCATGCAAAAAATATCACACTTAGGTAATTGTTATTTGTATTACTATAGCAACCTATTGTCATAATAGCTCAAATGAATTAATTGTAGGTTATCCCCAGCCTAGACCTAGGCTTCACATTAAAGTTATCAATACAAATTTAGTTCCAATTTTGAAATTGTTATGCAATTATAGCATCCGTAAAATAAAACAGGATGAATCATCACCCTAAAGAACTCCATTATGGCAGAACACGTGTTAATTTAAAATTAACTCATTTGAAATAATGTAGTCCGAAACTAAAATTCATTATGAATCAATAGTTACATTTATAGTTCCTTTAAAATATTCTGTAACCTAGTAATTTCTTGGAATTTTAAAGTCCTAAAGCTAAAACCTATTTCAGGTGAAGCAACACTAAATAATTAATGTAGGCTAATTGTACTCAAAAGGATAAAAAAGAATACACTAAGAAAAAAAGGAGAAAAACCCATTTTTAAAACCTTCGACCAACAGCCATTCATAAACTAATAATCCTACATGCTTGGATATGAAACCACAAATTACTTAAAATGACTACTAAACAATAAAATAAACATACACAAACTTATTTTAATCTTATAAAATACTTTATGAACGCTTAGACCCACTACAAAAATTTATAATTGAGTATTACCAGAATATTACCATTATCACCCATTATCATCCAGGGAAGTTGGTCGTTAGATCTCGTGGGTCGCACTTCTTGTTTAATAATATCCCCACTCAACCAATTGATGTCAGTGCACACCAGTAAATTATTTAACAGATCTATTTAATAAAGCAATGTTAAACACAACAACGTCGAATTGTTCCATGTTTACTTGTACCGCAATCGTATAATTCGATTTTATTACATAAATAAACAACACAGAACACTTACTTGTTCCGCTTAAGTAAATAATAAAACCGTAAAACGACAGTCTGTGGCTCAGCACAAAATGTCTCCATCATTTCTCTTTAGAAACACTTTACACTACACTCAACAGTTCCAGACAATAATATTATTTTATTCCAGGGTTTCTGGTAGTTAATAGCCTTTAGTTCTATAAGAATCTCAGAATAAAACTATTCAAAATAATAAGTAAATAATACTATTTTCGGACGGACAAAATATTATATTGTTTTAAAAAATATATTAAACTGATAAAAGTATGAAAGAAAATTCAGGGTCTTAATTTTAATTACGGCTTTTATTTAAAAAGTAGACCATTATCATTATCGTGGTATTCATATTATCATATTATTAATATTATATCATTATTAATACGGTATATTAGGCCTATGTGTATTCAGTATTAGTAGACAATCACCTATATTTTTTCAGTAATCACCTATATTTTTCAGTATAATAGACAATCACCTATATTTTTCAGTATAGTAGACAATCACCTATATT
>JAGFPH010002205.1:192224-203950 GCA_018207615.1 Philaenus spumarius
ACTAAGAGAAACAGAAGCAAAATGAAGGAATAAAACAAAAAGCTTTTCATAATTTGAAATGTGGAGAAAATCATATTCATAACTTTAATTATATTGCAGAACTTGGAAAGACCACCTCGTCTTCCCCACGTCATCTAAGGTAAGCGAAATAATGTTTAAAGCCTGTAATTTTAATATGTTGAAAGTAATTTAAAATTATATAATCACCGAGTTATGTTTATATTTGAAAATTCTACAAAAAATATCCATGCCTTAAAATATTCCTTTTAGGTGATTGCATTTAAAAATAGCATTCGGTCGTGGGACTGCCATAGCAGTGAAAACTTTTTAGCTTCATATAGTTAACTTCATTTTCGGGTTATTAAGAAGTTTTTTTTTATCGATGTATTAATTTTGTAATGGAGCTTAAATAATTGCGGAGATAAGATAGAGCCTTAAATAATTGCGGAGATGCGATGGAGCCTTAAATAATTGCGGATATCCGAGAGAGCTTTAAATAATTGCAGATATGTGTCGGAGCCTTAAAATGACACATCCTACAGAAAAGTAAAGAGTATGAAAGTTATATGGAATTCAATAAGCTTTAATTTGAGCTAAAGATGGTCCTTGTAGCTCAAGATAGTCTTGTCGGAAATGACAAAAATCAAAAAGATGGAAAAGTTCTGTTTTTAGTTGAAAGTTGAGTAAATCGTTTACTACACCATCACCTAATTAATGGGGTTTTTTATAACATCTTAGAGAAAAATGTTTTATAAACAAGTTGAGAAAGTTTACTGTGGTTTTTATAGTCATTGAAGAACTTTTGAAAATGGTCAGCTCAGACGAAAAGAACTGATAGGGAGGGAAAGACAACTCATACCAAGGTAAGCAGATGTTTTTACTTATTTTCTTAACCCTTTCAGTCCAATCGAACCCAAAATAAGTCTTTGTCGTACGACAGTTACGCTGTTGAAACCGTTGTGAAATTACACAATAGTTTATTTTATAATAAGTGAGTTTATTTTATAATAACTGAGAAGTTTATTTTATAATGAGTGATTGATGTTTCTTTTTTTCGTATCATGTTGGTGGAAAATGCCCTATAACTAAGTTTATAAATTATGTATCCTTATATATATAACCAAAATTACAGTCTATGGGAGATGGGATTTTGTCAGAAAAAATATTCAAGCAGAATATTTCATAAAAATGTATTTACGTGTACATTTAAACGAACATTTAAATTTAAACACACATTTGTGAGGTTCCTGGTATGTGTTGGTATAGCACCTGGGACTATGAAGTCGAGGGTGGGAAGATGTCTTCATCCTCACTTAAAGAACTAGGATGTGGGCAGATTGCTGTAGGATTTCCACCTGCAAAAAGTGCACAAAACTGAGCATTTCAGCCCAGCTGCCCGGCAGCTGCAGCCCCCAGTACAGCCATCTTACATGAGATCAGTTGCAGAAGGGTTTGAAGTGCTGGTTTAACTTCCAGTGTGATTGGAGTTGAAAAAGCAAGACATCTTTTCTTCCAGCCACTGATAGACATAAGCTCATGTTTGAGGAAAACAATTTAAAAAAAAAGGAATACTGGCTCAGGAAATACAGATTCAACATTGTCAAAGAAACCATCAGGTGGAGGATAATTGCTAGAATCGTAAATTTGAGAGCGGATGTCTTCTAAGATTATCTCTGCTGCAGCCTTCACAACTCTCAACCGCTCCTCCTTAGCATCCTTTTTTTCTCATCGTACCATTTGTCATGAAGGATGTTTGTCCTATGTATGTAAAACAAACGATTGGTGGCCGACTATTCCCCATATAATTACAATATTCTTCTTACACGATCAATGAGATGCTGTTTGATGATTCTCACATCAGGAATGTGTTTGTGCCACATAGGAAACTAAAATTTGTGCCAACAGCTGATTTATTGAGAAGTGGTATTCTTCACTGTTTTCTTTCAAGTATAAGTCGATTCTTTCCAAAGCATTTTGTACAGATTCTACTTTTGGACAACAATTTCCTTCCGGTTGTTCTTGAACGGTGAACAAATTTGTTTGACATTGGCTCTGGTACCTAGCATCAGCAGCCACCAAATCCTCACTTTCTTGAATCAGTCGCTCAATAATCTCCTTTCACCAATCATCACCTCTGCGTTCAGCTACTTTTATGAATATGCCCTCGTAGAATGCAATGTTAGTGGAAAGACATTATTTCGTCTATCTCGGGATATTTTTTTTGGAGTTTCAACAATTCTTCTGTAATATCCTCTCCACACAGAATACAGATTTTTCCTATTTCACAACTTTCACGGGACAATCGCAGGGCTGCTGTTGGTAATAGTATCCCCTCCACGACTTTCAGAGTTGTCACATTTTTTTTTAGTAGTATATCTCTTACGACATCCATCATGCACTGTTACTCCATTCAATTGTGAAATTTATATTTGGTTCTCTGTAAGTTTTCATTTCACACTCACAAAAATTTGATAGGCGATTTCTCGTTTTTTTTACGACAGTTCGTGGACCATTAGTCTTATCTTCCAGTGATGCCATATAGATGAAATAAAAGTCGGGTGGAACTGTCATTTTTACACTTGTGTTTTTGAAGCTACACTCACTTATATAATGAATCTTTTATAAAATAAACTTCTCAATTTTTATTATTATAAAATAAACGCATTTATTAAACACTCACTTATTATAAAATAAACTTTTAGTTACTTTCAGGGCGATTTCAACTTTTAAACTATCATACAACAAAGACAATCACTCATTATAAGGGATGGGGAGGGGGTGATTTATCTTTCCCTCCTAACCAGTTCTTTTCCTCTGAGCTGACCCTTTTCAAAAGTTCTCCAATGACTATAAAAACCACAGTAAACTTTCTCAAATTGTTTATACAACATTTTCGCCAACATGTTATGAAAAACCCCATTAATTAAAGTGATGGTGTAGTAAACGATTTACTCAACTTTCAACTAAAAACAAAACTTTTCCATCTTTTTGTTTGTTGATGTTTCCGACGAGACTATCTAAGCTAAAAGGACCATCTTTAGCTCAAATTAAAGCTTATTGTATTCCCTATAACTTTCATATTCTTGACTTTTCTGTAGGATGTGTCATTTTGCCGGTATCCATCTTGAAACGTATAGAAAACTTAGAATTTTAACATTTTGGAAAAAAGGCCAATCTTTGAAAAGCCGTATCTCCATAACTATTTAACTTAAAAAAACGATTTTGATCTCATTTTGTAGAAAATGTATTATACTTTAAAAAAGATAAACCACATTTTTCCACAAAACGCGTAGTTTAGGAGATATTTTACAAAACCCGAAAAAAGTTCGAAAAAATCACAGTTTTTCTACCACCATTCTGCGAGCACAGGTTTTTGAGGGTTGAAAATCTGGATTTGTAGTCCTAGTAATGGTCTGAAACACCTCTCCAAAAATCATTAATGCTCCATTTAATGTAAGTTCACGCATTTTTTGTGTAACATTTGACTGGGCTATAAGAATCGCACTTATAAAACAAGTTACAGACAGAACACTTTGTTAGTATTTAGAAAATGTAAGACAATTTTGAACGGGCTCAATATTCTGTCTACTAAGGGAGAAATAAACTGTTTGTTCTGATGGTTATTGGTTACCCTTGTATTAAGGGTTTATCGTATATCGGGGGGTTAAAACATACGGGCCCAGTAAAAGAACTTTCTTGTGTCCAAACAAAGAATTATCGCATATCAATACAATGAACAGAAATATGTATTTTTCAAAAAATTTTATCAAAAATTAGATCTGCTGCAGTTTTTTGATTTTTGTAAATTCCTAGAACACCTCAAACATCACAGGTTAAAACCAATTTTGGATGAAATTTCTAGGAACTATCTGAGATTCATTTAAAAAAAAGCCTTTAAAAAAATACTTGTAAACTAAATACCAATAGGTACTGAAAACATACGTTGTATGTCCGTGAATACACATCTCTAAGCCAACACATCGCACAGTAGTATAAATAAATAAGTTCATTTATAGTTTGACTAACTGGCCCTACCCGGCTTTACACGGATAGACAAATCAAAATTAAATGTATATTAACAAAAAATATATTTGATCAATAAATATATTACACAATGTATTTCTTATGGGTATTTTTAGTAACTTTGACCCCCCCAAACCTCCCCTAAAATTTCGACTTTTTTTTAAACCCTTTCTTAACGAGCACCTAGGGCCCTAGAGGAAGCTACATAATAAATGTCATTCCAATCCGTTCGGTGTTTCTGTACAGTAACTTTGACCCCCCAAACCCTACTTAAATTTCGAATTTTTATAACCCTTTCTTAGCGAGCACCTATGGCCCTCGGGGAAGCTACATACCAAATTTCATTCCAATCCGTTCGTTGGTTTTAGAGAAATAGTGATTTTGTAACTTTGACCCCCCCCAAACCCCGCTAAAATTTCGAATTTTTTGAAACCCTTTCTTAGCGAGCATCTATGACCCTAGAGGAAGCTACATACCAAATTTCATTCCAATCCGTTCGGTAGGTTTTGATAAATCGTGATTTAGTAACTTTGACCCCCAAAATCCCCCCTAAAATTTCGAATTTTGGAAACCCTTTCTTAGTGCGCGTCTATAGCCTATAAAGAGTATTAGTGCCAAATTTCATGTTTGTAGGCCTCGTGGTTTTGGAGAAACTGTGATGAGTCAATGAGTCAATGGTATTTGGATTTTATAAGTATAGATTTTGTAGCACTGAAGATAGACAACTTAGTCGTTGAAACGCGTTTGAACTCAACGCAAGTCCTTATTATTCTAATAAATACCAAGTTAGCATGTTCAAAATTCAAAATTTAAAAATTTCATCGGAACACCTGATTATCTATTTACCTGATTCTGTATTTCAGAGAAAGTTTTCCACATATTGTAATTTGACTATAACTACGTCAAAATGTACTTTCAGGTCTTGAAGACTAATGCCATTTGAAGGCGCTTGCAAACTTCCGTACTTTGAAAGAAAAATTATATTAGGAAGAATAACTTTAAACTTGATAAAATAGCGAGCGGTTGGAAATCAATTTAAAAGTTGAAGCACTGCAGTTAGTAAAGTTATGCAAAGTGGGTTATAAAAATGGAGAAAACACAAAACGAGGGATTGCAGTAAGATGTGTTTTCATTTTACTGTATGTTTTTATTTTTGGTACCATAAAAGAATAAAATTGGATATTTTATTATTAAGGTACATTTTCAATGGATAAATTGTTTAAAATATCGACGGGTATTTACTAAATCCTATGATGACAACCATTTGTAGTCCTCTTATAAATACTACTGTATAAACTGTGACTAAAGCATTTTGGGTTACCGAAAAAGAGCCCAATTTTTATGTTAAATTACCTGTCATTTGCTGTAAGGAAACTTATACCAATACCATGGTAATTGGTCTTTGTATGTCGTTTACCGGGCAAACGAATCAGTTAACTAAATAATTTAAGGGAAATATTTTTGGAGTGAAAACTTCTTTAGCGTGGAGAAAAATCATCATCATCGCAGGGCACACTTTTTTTTAAAGCTCCATCGCATCTCCGCAATCATTTAAGGTTCGTCGCATCTTCCTGCAATCATTTAAGGTTCGTCGCATTTTCGTAAATATTTCTGGCTACGCCGCATCTCCGCAATTATTTAATGTTCCATCGCATCTCCGAAATAATTTAAAGCTCTTTCGGATCCCCACAATTATTTAAGGCTCCGTCGCATATCCACAATTATTTAAGCCTACGCATCATCTCCTCATTTATTTAAGACAGTCGCTACCCCGGAATTATTTAATGTTCCATCGCATCTCCGAAATAATTTAAAGCTCTTTCGGATCTCCAAAATTATTTAAAGCTCCGTCGCATATCCACAATTATTTAAGACTCCATCGAATTACTGCAATTATTTAAGGCTTCGTTGCCTCTCCGCAAATATTTAAGGCTCCACGCATCTCCGAATTTATTTAATGCTCCATCGCGTCCCCGCAATTATTTAAAGCTCTGTCGGATCTCCGCAATTATTTAAGGCTCCATCGCATATACGCAATTATTTAAGGCTCAATATTATCTCCACAATTATTTAAGGTTCTGTCGCATCTCCGCCATTATTTAAGGCTCCATCGTATCTCCGCAATTATTTAGGACTCAATTACAACATTAATACATAAACAAAAATTCTTCTTAATAAAGTTAACATCGAAAATGAATTAACTATATAACGCTAAAAAGTTTTCAATTCTGACAGCAGTCCCACGACTGCTCGTTATTTTCTAAATGCAATTCACCTAAAAGATTTAAGATTTTCAAATATAAACATAGCTCAATGTTTATACAATTACAGAAGTTTCAACATATTAAAATTACAGGCTTTAAAAATTATTTCGCGTACATTAGATGGCGTGTGGAAGACGAGGTGGTCTTTCCAAGTTCTGCAATATAATTAAAGTTATGAATATGATTTTCTCCACATTTCAAATTATGAAAAAGCTTTTTGTTTTATTCCTTCATTGTGCTTCTGTTTCTCTTAGTGAATTCTGTGAGAGATATTCTTTATACAGTTACGCCAGCAGCGAGTGTAATAGAAAACTAATGTAGCGTGCAAGACATATTCGCTTTCAGCAGAGCTTTTTGTTAACATTGTAGAGTACATTCTAGACCTTTGAACCTTTTACTAGTGATCAGAAGGAGGTTATGTTGTGTTTGTTTGTATTTTGCTGGGGAAATAGTTCTTTTATACTACTTAGCACAAAATAACTAAAAAATGGGTTTTACCCTTCAAAGGCACAAGAGTCAATGTAATAAAATATTTTGTTTTTCGGGAAAATCAAACTTTGACCTCAAAAAGATCATAATAAAATGTGTTTTTTAGTTCCGAATCATGTTGTATTGCAAAATTATTTTGTGACAATTTTACCGTAATTGACGTGCAGTCAGACTGATTGTAGGACAGTGAGCCAGGGTAAATTCCAACGAACGATCGGCCACAAAAATATAAAGGCGGACAAAGAGTCTGTACGTTTCAAGATAGTCAGTTGGACTGTTTGTCCCCCTCTGCGCTTGTACCTCCCTCTCTACCTGTTTCAACTAGACTAGATTCTCCAAAAGTTGTATATTTCTAGACTAAATATTAAATTAATTAATAGGCCTATACCTTATTCGTAAGGTTAATTTTGTTAAATTCTTTAACCAAAATTGTTTGTGTTTACATTGTTTTGCAATACAGGAATTGCACACTTCAAAAAGAGAAAAAATAGGATAAAGTGTTAATTTACAATCTCAAGTTACAGTATGTTTCTAGTTTGTAAACATACAGGCTATTGTTGTCATCAACTCCTATTAAAGCGAGTGTACGCCCATACGTAAATACATACGTCCGTAAGTACATACATACGTACGTACGTACGTGAGCAACATTGTACCGTGTGGGCCTATAACTGCAATAATTTAAAGATAAATTTCCTTTCGTTTTGTTAATATGCTATGGTGGGGGTAGGTAGCAGGTTTCTTTGACATTGTGTCGACCGTCATGGACGGATGCCTCTTCCAGCTTTGTGTGGACCTTCATTAGTTATGAAGTAGGTTGAATTTGATAATCATTTTACATTTTTGTTTTGTTGTTAAAAATTATGCTAAAAGAATTATTGTTTTTAAATCAAGTATTATTTGTTTATTTTGCATTTACACAGGGTTCACGTGTAGACGTACAAGTTTTCGAATCTCTTCAAAGATCCTTTAAAAATGTATTAAAGTTGTTTCTTTGGTTTTTTTTCTGACACCAATTGTAAGGTTGCGTCGATTTTACACCATAAAATCAAACACAATTTTCCAAATTACACATTTATTGCAAACTAACAATTATAATAAAACAGCTCTACACGTGTTACCGGTGCGACATTTCCACCCAGACTCAATTGTCTACCAAATGTCTCTTGGGGTTCATTGTACAGCTCAGCAAAATCGCCAAATTCCAATGAAGCCTACAAACTCTGAATTCCAACTAGGAGTTAATATACTGTATGTAATCTTATTTATTATTCATAACTGTAGACCTGCCACGTCCCAGTTTCTAAGCCTCCGAATATTGTTGTACTAAAGCAGTGCATAAGGAACGAGATCGCTGCAATTCCTCAGCCAATGTGGCGGAAGGTTACAGCGAGTATGCAGAAGAGTTGGGAGGCCTGTGTGGATGGGGAAGGACGACACTTGACGGACATTATTCATAATAAGTAAAAATGGCAAAATCATTCAAATATTTTAGTTTGGTTTGTAACATTAAACTTTGTTTTGTTATTGAGTTATTTCATTTTTTTAAATGTCCTGTTTTTTGGCTTACCCCGTATCCATCCAACAATCTTAGGATGATGATTTAACTGGAGTGACCTTGTTAATAATTTGTATTTGTTACTGTTTTTGTTGTCTGGGATTTTACTTTATTCAGTAAGTGTTTATTCAAGAAGTAAATACCATAAACAATTAAAAAAATACCTGTAACACTGATATCTCTTCATAGGATACTAATGCAATGCCTACAAACTATTGAAAATTTATCGTGAATGTAAGAACCCAATTAGTTTTTAATCGAGTTATGGCAAGGAAATAACTGGTTAGGTTTCTCCAACTTTATTCATGTTAAACCAGGGTAAGACGGACTTTATCATTCCCCGGGATCATCTTAGCGGTTGTTTCGCGTTTATTGCTTTCCTTCAAAGGTCAAAATGTTAAGGCTCAGGAGACCCAACCACCGTTTTGAATTTCAACTCCCATAAGATCAATGTTAATCGCGTAACTCGATTACTGGAGTAATAATGATCAGAAAGTTATTCTCAATATGTAGTTTTAAAGGTTAGGGCAGTCCGAATGTGTGTATTATTTAGTTGTTTTAAATATGTATTTAACAAAAATTGTTCTTTACCTTAACTCAAAATCAAAGATTGCGATTACTTTTCTTATTCAATAATTTAAAATATAAAAAATTAAAAAATCTCAACACATTTGAAGTTTAATTACCTTTAAAATAAAAGTAATTTCAATAAGATTTTTTAAATTTACGACGAAAATTCTGCTCTATTGTGGAATCATGTAGGCCTACGCGCCGTTTTTGTATTCCTACTCGATTGTTTAGCATTATGGTAGTTGTCAAATCAACTTGTTGCTCGCGGAGGAATACTAGAAAAATAAAATATTCGTTAATTTTGAATGTGCTATAGAAAGCTGTGTTAAATAACACGTAGGCCTACTCGCATACATTGGTACGAATGCTCATTTCAGTGCGTTTACAGTCAGTTTTACGCTGTAACATTCTAGTTTCCGCCTTTATGAAGCTGTCCTATATTTGCTAGCGGAAGATGAGAAGCACACAAACTCAATGCTAGTAGTGTACAGTTTTGCCACGTGGAGAGCTGCGATCAGCTCAGAAATATTTGTTTACTCCTCCCGAGCCTTAAGAAAATAAAATCAATCGGACACACTACTGTGCGAGTCGAACGAATAGAAACCTCATAGTAACTACTGTGCTACATATAGATGTTGAAAATGTTCAGGATAAACTATTTATATTGTTCTATCTTTCTCGGAGTAGTTGAATTCCGACATCTTCTGGTGGTTGAAAAGTGTTAAATGGCAAAATAAATTTAAAGGTCTCATTAGTTCCCGGAAATGGTGTACAAACGAACTTGCTACCAGAGCTTGTCCATTTTTTTTATGATGATTTATTTATTTAGGTACTACCAAACATCTATACAATTTTTTTTTACAAAATATACACAATTCTTTCTCATATCTACTAAAAAATCAAAAATTTAAACCTAAATCTACTGATAATAAATAACATAGGGGTCTCCTAGGCATTGCCTGTTTAAGACTTCCAACATTTCATTGGATATGAAAAAAAAAAAAAAAATGAAAAAAAGAGAGTCGTGTCGCCGTTCAACCTCCCTAAAAAAATTAAACTACACTATTTTGTTATCATAAAGTTACAAAAAGAAACAATAATTATTTAGTTAACTAACTAGCACCTGCAAGGTAAACACAGCCTTAAATAGAACATAAAAAAACTATATTTTAGCACTATACAAAATACAGGATTCATGCCAAGTACAGTACTTAGTTTACAAGCCATTAGCAATTATTAGAGCCAACTATGCGTCTTTCAACAACTTGGATAAAAGATTCAATATCCTCAACAGAAAACAGGAATGCTTTGACACCTCTTAAAAACCCTGTCAATAAATCCTTTCTAGCACGCAATGAAACCATATTGTAGAGGCATGGAGCGTTAAAAGTAAAAAAGTGTCTGTATACAGTAAGTTTTGGTTTAGGAACTACCATTATTTGATTACTGTTTCTTAGAGAATACGTGCTGCGACTATTGTTTTGAGTGTAATAAAGTTTTGTCCGGAACAGCTTTAGAATTTTAAAAATATACATATGTCTTAACGGTAAGATTTTTAATTTCGAAAAAATAGGCCAAGGGTGTTCGAGTCTAGATTTCCTCGAGATTACTCTTACAATATGTTTATGGATTGTTATAATACTAGGTTTGAGCGTGGAGAGATAAGTACCACCCCAACAACTCAACCCATAACCCAAGCGAGAACTCTCTAACGCGTGGTATACAAACACGAGTTCAACGAGCTAAATACACTGACGAAAATAATTTGAAAACCGTAGTTAAAAAGGAAATCGATTGTACAACAATCGACAAATTGCACTCAGGACTTCCGTTAAACATTCAGAAGTTTACCTTTCAGCAATAATTCGTTTATAAACACTAAAATATGTTGACTTTTTGATTTTGCTTACGAGTATCATTCAAAGAAGTTCCATAATAATATTGGTTTCAACAAAAGCAGACAGTTTTCTCTGTCGTTTAACAATTTTATTTAGATTTTCGTGAGGTGTTTTTTTCGTAATTAATAACCTGCTATTATCGTGTTGAGCGATAAAATAAACAACTAAAGCTATTATCGTGTTGTGTGCTCAACTAAAGCAGGTGTGGTTGGTTTTTGGAACAACTGACTACATTGTTGATTGTTGCCAGGCCACGTTTATTATTTATTTATTTGGCCAGCTTTCTCTAGATTACAGAGTTTGGCATTGCCAACGCAATGTATAAATTGTCAACAACTTACATCAATAGTAAATTGACAAAACCAAAAAATTACAGAAGGAGCTACAACAGAAGGAATGTCTCGGACACCTAATTTTAACATGGGCGAGTGCAAATACGACATCTATTATTTAACAACCCCTGTTAAGTCTTCGTCAAAGTTTAATTTAACTTTGATTAAATTATTTTAGCAAGATCATAGGAGTTAGTTTAACATTTTCTTAACTTAAGTTACCTCATTACACGCATTAGCCTCGAAATTAATCGAAATGTATAAATGCGGTTTCCTTCTCTTGTACCACCTATAACAGTATGTAACGGATTTCAGCTATAATTTCGTTACATTTATACATATACGTTACATATATCGTCATACGTACATATATCTTTCTGTACGTGTATATGTCACTGAACCCTTCCTAAACGGCGGGACTAATTTTGATGAAATTTGTGTGTGTGTTTGAGTGGATCCCTGGATGGTTTATATTCACAATTGGAAGAGGTTGAAATGGGACTGCGATCCCTATATAATAAATATAAATTAAACTATCTTCCTACAAGCTATAAAGCTAAAACTATGTAATATTATTTTTAAGGAAATACAA
>JAGFPH010002206.1:0-19371 GCA_018207615.1 Philaenus spumarius
TAGAAAGAGAAATTATCCGTAGCTATAATTGGAAATAGTTTATATTAATATGGCAGTGATTGTTTTTGCTGAAAACAATTCCGGTGTTGTATTTCATTGTTAAGGTAATAATGCACAATTATGACAAGTGCACAAATCATTGAGTAATTTTGTTCTAAGAATAGGATAAACACATAACATGTAAATCTAAATGCAAGATGAAATGTAAGTTCATTTGTTTTGTATACTTAAGGTTAACACGAATTTTTTCATTGGTCATGCTTACAACCCTAATTAACATAAATTGTTTGTTTACAAAATAGAATTTGGTAAACTTTGTGATTAAAACTATAACCATATTTCTAGTATTAGTTCAAAATTAAATTGATAAAGAGATTAGCTAAAGAGAAGATTTCCGATAATTTCACTAATTTATTTATAGTAATTAATTATTTTATCTTTGGGAAAAAATTCAATAAATAAATCTTAATTATTAGGAAACATATATTTATATTATTTAAATTTTCATATAAGTTGAAATAAGCATTCTTATAATAATTTAAATCAAAAATGTTTTAATAATTTGATTGGATCTTATGAAAAATAAAAAAGACTACTGCAGCAGGGGTTTTTGTTTTATTAATTTGCATAATTAATAGTTAGCGTAACTTTCATTTTGTAAAATAACTGAATTGATTTGATTTTGTATGTCAATGGAATATAGTGTACTGTATATGATATATATATTATATTTAACTACATTCAAAGGGAATTGATTTATTTGTACAAGAAGCGCAATTAAGGACACCCGTTTACAAAGGAAGCATTGTGGTAGGTTTCCAGTTGCGAGAAAAATTGTGTTGATTACCCTTAGATACGGCAACATCACACTAAATGTCTTCATTTGTAAAACATTTTATTTTTTATAAACATATTTCAATAATAAAATAAAAGTAATAAATTATAATAAATATTTTAATAATAAATTATTTTGAAATTGTTGAATATGAACTGTTTTAAAACAATTAATTAAAATATAAGAAATTTAATGTATTTACAAAATAGTATTTATCTTTTAATCTTAAATGCAAATAACTTTTCTTTTAAAACTAGTTACGTAGGAGGACATTCTGTTACTTCTTAGAAATAAAATATAATATTTTACCAGCAGAATCCTTTGTTATTATGTAAAGTACTATAACCTAAAGCAGCTCATCCATAATACAATTTATTATGAATATTTTTGACAGTAAGTTTGAATAGTAAGTACATGATTTTCAAAATTCTTATCTTCCATCTTCACTGACGTATGCTATCAGCTCGTTAGAACAATCATAACGATGTCCAATTGATTTAGCTTTTTTTTACTAGTAGCTTAGTTGGTTATATAAACTCGGTAAACATTTCCAAATTGGATTTAAAATGAAATCATAAACAATATTTACCAAAAATCAGAAAACTACACGAAGAGTAACTTGCGCTATAATCCCAATGTGGGCATCCCGTTGAAAATTTAAAAATTGCCTTAAATCAAGGGCATTGTGCTGGAAAAAATATATATAACAATAACATTGTGAAAATTTTAAAAACAATAATTGAATGTTTTGGGTTAATGCCTTTATCCTCTCGGCCACCTCGCTTCATCAATAGAAATGCAACATGATTCGTCCAGTGTGTAGTTGAAACGTACATAATCAAATGTTGCACATCTTTTATTTAGGAAAGTGACAGGTCTTTTAATACAAATTTCCGCTTAACGTTGTGAAAGGGTCCACGAGAAATGAAATACGCTTCAGTGCACATTGGAGGTGTCAAAAGGAAATAGAACTTTAGATTTATGCGTTCTTATAAAACGCAGAAGGAATATTGTAATAATGGTAGCGTAGATAACGTAGATTAAGCAAACGGCTATTGAAAAATGTACTTGAAGGAGTTTCTAAAAGATTAAATAAATAAATGTTTAATCTAAAACTTTTATCCAAAACAATAATAAATGTCAGTTTATTAAATATATTCTCAATGACGAGAATAAACAAATAAAATAAAATCTCTCTGCGAGCAATATAAGTAGCTCATTAAAGTGTAGCTCATTTAAGAGTAGCTCATTTAAAATTGTAAGAAGGTAATCTGAATATTATAATTTATAATCTGAATTTTGCATAATCTCAGCATTAGATATTCTAATGCAGCTGTAATATTTATTATTGTATACAATTTATAAAACTGTAATAAATATATGCAGATCTGAAAGCATTACGTATAAAAATATGTTGTTTAAAGGTTTAATACAGTTATATATTTTAATGTAGACTTCCTCTCGAAACCCATTTATAGAAATACTAGGGGAGACACCTGCGTGCTTCGCACGCCAACCCCCAATGGAGCCTTCTAAAAATAAATGTTATGTTTCATTTATAATGATGTTGTAGGATTATTAATAACCGCAAAACTAATATGATAAATAATGATACATGTTCAAATCAAATTATTTCTTATATTTGACAACAGCAGTTATAATAATGGTTAAAAGAACCAGCAAGGCTCAGGTCTACACTTTAAAACCCTAATCTAAAAGCTAGAAATAAAAAAATAATTGCTTAAAATTTTGAAATCAGCTGATAATGGAAATATTGGAACAAAAAGCTATATTATCTCTGTTATTTTCTTCAATTGGTTGCTATGGTAATAAATTTAAATACATGTGTTAGTTTATTGTTCTAGGTCTAACCTAAGAATTTTTCCGACTAAATTTACAAACATTGAAATAAAAAAAGGTTTTTATCGAAATGAATGTTACTCAGGGAAAATGTAGCTTTTTATTAGTAAAACTATTTTTTCAATCGGTTCCAAAGTGCCAGAGATTACCCCTACATACAAACAAACAAAAAACAAACAAAAAAACTTTACCTCTTTATAATATTAGTAAAAATGTATGAAAATTAATAGAACAGCCATACAACCTTCCAAAAATCACACTTATAAGGTTTCTCTTCTATGTGTGTGTCAAGGTGTATCTTTTATAGGTTAAGAAATAGCAGATTTTATTTAACAGACATCGTTGGCTGTGGTTCGGATTCCACGTAAAACTGCTGTAGGTTCCGTCTTCATTAGCCTTAAGTGCAACACAGGACGTTAAACAAAAAACAAACAAAAAAGCAGATTTCATTTTAAAATATAATTTACATTAACTGTCATATTATTTTACAGAACAGCTGTTTTATGTTTTTTATTTGGTATTATTATCTCTGTTTTTTATTTATTTATTTAATACCAAATGTTTTAATGTAAACTGCAGAACAGCTGTTTTATGTTTTTAATTTATTTATTTAAAACCAAATGTTTTAATATAAACAAAGCAGCTGTTTTTAAATTCTCATGTATTTCTTATGGGGGTTTTTCGTTTTTCAGGGACCTCAAAAACCCCTTAGTTTTTAATTTTAGAAAAAACTTATATTTTTCCCTCGTACCTTGAACCGATACCTTTAATTTGATACCTCTCCCATCATCCTCCGATTTACCAAATTCCCACAATTTTGAATCTAAAATTTCGCTTACAGAATTATATATAAGGATTCGTTATTTATTTTAATCCACCTGATGTTTTAGTTCTCGTAACTACTAAGTATGGATGCAACGGTTGTTTACAATTTTAAGTTACACAATTTGCAATGAATAAAATGAAAATTAGTTATTTTCTAAAGTAGGCCTACTATGAAATATAATAAGATTTTAAACTTTTAAGTTATTTGTAGACATAAATTATTTAATAATATTTATTCCTATTCTATATTTCATAGTCACATTTATTTTAATAAAAATTAAATCGAGTTCGTTTACCATTTTTCTTACTTTAATTGATCAATCTAATTCACCTAATTAAAATATTTATTAAATAGGCCTACTGTATATTGGTAATATATCGTTTTGAATATCAGAATTCTTGGAATTGGTTGTAATATTATTTCAATAAACTTGTGTATAAAAAATTGCAATGGGTTAAGTCATACAGTAGGCCAAGAGTAAAACGTATTACCTCTCGTCCTCGAGTGTTTGTTTCAACTGCCATGTATTCATGTACAAGATATAATAAACGGTACCAGGAACTGGCACATACTTTCTCACAAACATATTTAAATTATTAAACAGATTTACTGTGACTTCATAATTGTGGGTGGGGTAGGAGAGGTGATTTATTAAAGTTGGAGATTAACTAACAAATATTATTATTATTATCTAGAGAGAAAACTATTCGATCGATTTCGAACAAATTTGCACCAAACACGTTAATTAGACTTGTATAGATGCACGAAATATGGGTTTGAAAATTTTGGTAAACAGACCCCTTTATGGCCAAAAACCCCCAAAAATCCGTTATTATTATTATTATTATTAGCTAAACGATAATTTTTAGAAAGATGCGGTTTTTTTCATATGGTACAAATTAAAGGCTACAAATAAGGCAAATTTTATCAAAACCGTTACAGCCGTTTTTTTATAAAAAAATACTAACTGATTTTTTGGGTTTTTTTTTGCCAAATAGAGGGTTGTTTTTAAAAACCGTTTTTCGTGCATCTTTATAGGCCTACTTGACATGTCTGGGGCAAATTTTTTTGAAATCGATCGAACAGTTTTCGCTCTTGCTTTGTATACTTACAGACATACAGACAGACAGTTTGTAAAAACCACTTTTTTGGACTCAGGGGGTCCTAAAACGGATATTTCCACAAAAATCTCAACATCGATTTTTTTGCGATCACTATACTTTCTCTATACTATAGTATAGTGAGGAAGTAAAAACCAAACAATAATAACTTATACATACTGATCCTTGATCAATGCTGATGTGATCCTGATTCGTTTAGAAAGGCTTACACTTTTACGTTTGTTTTCTTTTTTTCTTGAAAATACACGTGCAGTATCTGTTTTATATCTCCGAATTAATATCTGTACAATTAAATATTATTTTATTTTTCATAAGTGAATCCTAGATTATTCCCTAATTGGAAATCCGCTGAAAGTTTAGTAATAATATATTAAAAGCTTTCATTTTTTATAATTTCAGTTAGTATTACGTCATTCAGTATGAGTGGTCATTTCGATCCTGCTTGGTTTATTAGCGAACAGAGGAACTTAAAACCAACATTCAGGGATTAAGATGAATAACTCTTAAAAATTAAACCGACAATTTACATACATTATGATTTTTGCGCCATTAATAAAATGGTAGTGCACTGATTTACATCACTTATTAATGTATTCCCATTTACCACCTGCTTTTCGCTGACAGACTGATAAATTACAAGTAAGAAAAGAAACTACCAATGTATCATTTATAAAATCAACTTGTTTTTTTTATCTCTTATTTTCTTTCTACCAATAATTACAAACAAAATGATTAATAAAAATAATTAATCAAGAATAAGAATAAAACTAAATTCTTGTACCTTCAATTTCTGTAATTCTTTAACCTTGTACCAATAAGTACAAAATTTTAATCATGTATAAATAATTACAAATACAACTTATACACTAAATACGTATACAAAAGAAAAACAAAATTAAAAACTCTCATACAAAGAACATAATATAGGCCTATGGTTACTTCATTTAAGCCTTGATTGACTGGCCTTCATCGTTCAGTTGATAAAACTGCCTGCAAATAGAACAGCTGTTGTAGTTTGGTATTTATTGAATCTTTCTAATTTCAATCAACGTAATCAAAAGTAAAATCCAAGATACTTTATACAGGTAGGTTTCTTATTTTGTTTAAGGTATCTGGGGGTAAAATATTAACATCGATATCAGTAGATTACAAAACTTCAATTTTTTAAACGCTACTATCTCAGCGACCGCTAGAAACATATAATGAGCATCTCCAGAGCAAAGTGTTTGTTTGCGTATTTGTTAAAAGCAATTTTCTATTAATCACTACTATTCATATTCAAAACAACAAAACTGATTTATTTGGTATTACAATTATTAAATAATTAAAACTGCTATTATTTAACAGTGCCTCTGAGTAATGGTACATAATAAACAAGTTGTTTGTTGTAATAGGTTAAAAGTAGAATTAATAAACTTCACCCGTTGGGCTGCAACATGCTCTTCAAAATATTGGTATTTATTATTCCTTTTATAAATTTAAGAAAGTAATTAAAATCATTTACTTAAATATAAATGACACAAACAATCTACATGCTTTTAAGTTACAAACCAATTCTTTTTGATTAGATTTTTTTAGTATATCTAAGTAAAGTTTAAGTAAACAAAATGATGTCTACAATATACACAATAATCAGCAGAAAGTGTGGTGTAAAGGCTTTGAACTGTGGCTATTCACGGCAAAGTTATAGTTTGGAAGTTCAGACCTTAATGTGTTTGTAAAGTACAACTACTAACCTGTCAGCCTGACGTATGGTGTTAATAACTGTGTAAATGGACAGCACATGGAGTCTATTACAGGACCTAACCTAAAAAATGACGTTGCTGTTGAGTTAATGTTTCTTTAAATAATTGCCCATTTTATTTTCAAATAGTTCTTCAGATATAGACATATTATTTCATAGCTTTCCAGACTGCCAATTTCTGCAATCCATTATACTAGGCCTACAGTATATGTTTGACATGCTGAAATCTTCACTGGCGATTCAAACTATTGCTAATGTGAGTATAATTAAATGTATAAATTGTTATCGTATACGAACTCTTTTTCACAGTAATGTTTTATAATTCACGCTGATGTAATTATTATATATATTGTCGTTGTTTATGAGTGTTTTAAGATGTATTCGGAATATTGATTGAAATAGCTTCAATAAAGACATGTCAATAATCATAACACACACTCTTTTATTATACTAGTTTTATATAAATTAATTTTTATATTTGTAATATTTTACTATAGTATTACCAGAATTTCCATAATATGTGATCTGAATGTCGAAGGTACGGCGAGTTTGAGTAAATTTAAAAATATATTATTTAAAAAATTCATTACCATTTAACAATTTTATTTCAGGTAACAATTGTGTAATATACAGAGGCAACTTTTGGATGAAAGGGTTATTTGAGAAATGCCATTAGTCATTTCGAAAAAAATTATTATAATATGGAATTGTATTCTATAATGTTGGTTACATTATTCTCTTGAGAAACATCGTCTATCATGATAAATATTTTACATTACGGACCTTATGGAAACAACCTCACTGACTTGTGTCAACAGACCGAGCTCTTTATTGTACAATCATAACTTTCAGTGCTTTAAGGTTATTTTTTTGGTTTATTCGATATTCTTTGAGCTGTACTAAATAATTTAAGAGTTAAAACTTTAAAATATTAAATAGTTGGAGTTCATTTCTAACGACAGCAATGTTGTTAAAAAGAACAGAAAAAGAGGATTGTCAATAAATCTACATACATTGCAGAAGTGAAATTATAAGGAAATCATGGTTAGCTAGAAAACGAGGAGATGACTGCAAATGTAATACATTAGATTAATTATATAGAAATACTTGTTACACATTATTCTAACCGCAACACTACATTTGTTGGGCAAAATGTGTAAGCAGTTATGCAGTTTAAAATCACTGTTACAATTATTTTATGTTTTTAATGATATAACTTTATCTATTTTAAGAATGTAACGAAAAATAATTTTTTCCAGCTGATATATTTTATTATTTCACAGTAACTCTATTGAATAATTTTAAAATATGTAGGGAAAACTATACTATGCATTTAGGGTTTTAAAACTGTAAAATTTAAAACCAACCAAACCATTACAAATCACTCGGTCTCAAATTAAAATGACTGATTAATTGGAGTTGAGTGCTAATTTTCAAATATATAAAAGTCGGAAAGTAAGATACTATAAACTAAATAATGCGTTCGTGAAATTTAGTTAGGACAAGGAAATTTTGTACACTTAATATTGTTGTATATGAAAAGTGCTGTAAAATATTAAGTCTAAAATAAATTGCTCTTTTCCATTTGTAAAAGAAATTAATTTGAAATGATTGATGAAAAGGAACATCTGGGAGTTTTCAAGAAATTTATTGGTTAAGGAAAATGACCAAGAATACTATTTTCAGGCTTTGACGTCTGTAACTGAAGTTAAACGAAGAAGGAGAACACCTGCTCAGGAGTTTATAAAGCCAGAAAGAGGTGTAACATTTGTATATGAATGTGAAATATCAACTCCTTCAAGGGAAAAACTGGTATGCAAATCATATTTTCAAAATATTCAGTTTGTCACAAGTGAGCGCGTAAGAAGATTAAGTAATCTTTTAAAAGAAGGAAAATTGCTCCATGGTTAACAGATTTTAATATAAAAAAAAAAAAAAATGCTAAGAATTAAAGTATCATTAACATGGCAAAACAGAATGTATCATCTTACTCAACTAAAATTACTCCCTATGGAAACTCTGAAAACCTTTTCTCAATGAAAAATCGACTGTTTTATATGCACAAATCGTTTGAACCACAACATCAAGAAGTTAATGTTAAACAATTATAAATTGTATTTAAACATCTTTAAGTAACAGTTTTCTTTGACTTTTGGATTATCACTAGCAAACAAATTTTGCACATGTGAAGAGTTGCAAGAAAAATGAAAAGCAGATACATAAACGCTAAAGCTGCAGCTGCTGAAAAATAGTAAATATTCATAGGGCCAAAATGTTTTCAATTAAATTAAAGAAATCCAAAAACAATGGCAAGAATATGATAAAAGTATATGGACAGATTAAATGCCAAATTTGTAGTTTGCTTGTATAGCTGTCCAAGAAACTTTTTATTTACAACTGGCTGTTTTTTGTATCCATAACTTGAAGGAGAATAATGTGGCTGGAATCCCTATGTACTATATAAATTCTGATAATATTAAAGAAACATCTAATAAAATCATATGAAACTGGTGTAATCTAATAATATCGAATATTAAAATTGCCTTTTACGGTAATATTAAACTAATTAATTCTTTTATGTAGTTTTTCTTAATTTCTTTAAAGAAAGTTTGACTCGTCTTATTACGTTTGAGAATTAATTTTCAAATTTGTATTTGTCATAGTTGCTAAATATGAAATTTTAATGTGGAAAACAGGCTCCTATTTATTATATATTTTTCAAAAAGCGTAACTCTTTAATGTTAAGTTTTATAAAGAAAAGAACGGGGGTTGAGAGAGATACAGAGAGAAAATTAAAAGAAAAAATACATACTGAATCTATAGAAATAAAAAGACGAAAACAGCGGGACAGTGATAATATTGTCAACAGTTATTTTTTAATTAAAATCTCATCTGTTGTTCAAATATAGACATTTAAGTTGCATCTAATTTAAGTTCGTTTAATTAAAAATCAGTGTTTACAAATATAAAATGATGTCAATATCTATATTGTTTGCTTCGATTAAAAAAAAGTATTCAGTTCAAAGAGTCCTTTGATATTACTAATTACAAATTAACTAAAATACATAGCTTTATAATATATATTCAAAACAATCTATACGATAATAAGTGTTGAGATTAATTATTCAAATCAAAAACATTTAAAATATGTTGGTACATTAATTATTTTATAGAGGTAATAAAAGTTATTAAATATGTACCATAATGAGAAATATTTCTCCCATTTGTCCCTCAGTGGATTAGTAGGCTACTCATTAACTCTCTCAACCACACTGTTTAAAACCAACTCATTCCAGAGAATCGGTAAATACGGACCAAAGATATATTTCTAATTAACTTGTGAAACTTTCATTCGAATCCAGGAAAGCGGAACATTTCAGAAGGCAGCGAATTTATTGGTTTTATTTTTCATAAAATTGGTATTTAATGTATCAATAAGTCAAATATTTTTACATTTTTTACGAATAACCTGTTACTATTTTAGGACGAATTAAAATTTGTCATTTTAAGTAAACATGCGATAAATGGATAATAAACTGTCATTTAAATACAAATTTAAATTTTAGTATAAGGTTTTGTAAAATATTTACAAATACAAGTTTTACTGTTTAGTATTTAAAACAAAATGTGGTCAACAAAATAAATAAACGGTACCAGATAACTGCCACATACTTTCTCCCAGTTGAAACTTTATACCTTCCCAAAGAGAAGCATAGAAGGTAGTTATTTAGAATTGCAAAAGTAGGACATACCTTGGAAAATATTAGATGTAACACACATCCATATTCTATTATTATATTATAATAATAGTCTACTATTATTATTATTAAAACTATTCTATCGATTTCGAACAAATTTGCACCAAACATGTCAATTAGGCCTGTATAGATGCACGAAAAAAGGTTTTAAAAATTTTTGAAAAACAACCCCGTTTTTGGCCCAAAACCCCCAAAAATCAGTTATTATTATTATTACCTAAACGAGAATTTTTAGAAAGATGCGGTTTTTGCACATGGTAGGGTACATTAAGGACTACAAATAAGCAAAATTTTATAAAAATCGTTAGAGCCGTTTTTGAGAAATTTAGATTTTTCTCGTTTTTTGGCTGTTTGTGGAGGGGGGGGGGGGTAAAACCCATTAAAAATCAAAAATTTGAAAAAATGAAAACCGCCTGGAGATATTCCAGAACTACATTTACATACCAAATGTCATCAAAATCGGACCGTTGGTGTGGTCTCCAACTCTGTACTCATCCTAACAGACACACCTACAAACGAACACACGGACAGACATCCCAAAAAAAAAGCACTTTTTTGGGTTCAGGGAGCACAGAAACAAATAATTCCACTAAAAATATTTGTGGGCTCAGGGAGCACCAACACAGATAATTCCACTAAAAATTAAAATTCAAAAAATTTGGACGAAAACAATACTTTTTCCATATACTACGTATAGAGCGGAGAAAGTAAAAAATATATATTTTTCCTTATTGGAGAGTTCTTTATTTAAAATATTATTTATTTCAACAAAATGATGGAAAAATCCCGAAGTGTTTAAATACATTTTAGGCAACATGAACCAAAGCGTTTTATTCTTCAATCCTTTTAGTGATTAGAATACACAAATGTATCGAAAAACATCATAATCTGTTTACAACCTCATCTATTTTGTTTCATACTTTATTATCGTTCCAATGTTTAATCTTGGTGCTATGAACTGGAAGTATTCATACTTCATGTTTAACTGATAGATGACCGAAATTTGTAGATACAATTTAGGTTTTAATACATTTCAGAGAGTTTTGTTCGACAGTTTATAAGCTCAAACTCAGTCTTCAAACCACTGCATTTGAATTATTCTCACCACTGTCCTAAGCAGGCGGTGTCACAGTATGATATTTATTTAAATTTATGGATCCGTGTTTGTATTCATTTTAGTTCATTTCAACACTGCCCGTTTGGTAAATAAAGAATACTCAACTAATGTTTGTAGGTTTGATACAAATTTGTTCAATAGTTTAGTGAGTACGTCCAAAATTATTATAAAAAACTTCTGACATATTTTACGATATTTCTTAAAATATCTGTGATTTTTTATTTTCCATAAGCTAATTGAAAACGAAAATCTTATGGAATTGCTAAGGTAATGTTATTTAATTCTACTGAATTAAAATCGTTTTTATGCTGTCAAAAAGTATCGTCATTTTCAATATATTACGTAGCAGATATAAAAGTTTATAAACCTAGAACGTAGCAGAATAAACTTAGAACACAAAATCTCACAACTAATACGTTTATTAACTCAAACGCGTTTCAACGACAAAGTCGCCATCTTCAGTGATGCACTAGCTACAATAGTCAAACTATAAATATAGTCAAACAGTTATAATTTGACTATTGTAGCTCGATAACTGAAGATGGCGACTTTTTCGTTGAAACGCGTTTGAGTTAATAAACGTATTAGTTGTGAGATTTTGTGTTCTAAGTTTATTCTACCAAACAACATATATTACATATTTTGTCAGCTCCAAAGCTGCTATATAATCTAAAAGGGTATTTGGTATTTATTTGTTATTTAGTTTTAAATCTATACATATAAAAGCGAAATACCACTCACTGACTCACTCACTGACTCACTCATCACGATTTCTCAAAAACTACAGAACGGATTGGAATGAAATTTGGTATGTATGTAGCTTCCTCTAGAGCCATAGGCGCTCGCTAAGAAAGGAAAAAAATTCGAAATTTTAGGGGGTTTGGGGGATCAAAGTTATTAAATCACGATTTCTTCAAAACTACAGAACGGATTGGAATGAAATTTGGTATGTAGCTTCCTCTAGGGCCATAAGTGTACACTAAAAAAGGGTTTTAAAAAATTGAAAATTTTATTGGGGGTTTGGGGGGGGGGGGGTCAAAGTTACTAAATCACGATTTCTCTAAAACTACTAAACGGATTGGAACGAAATTTGGTATGCAGCTTCCTCTAGGGTCGTAGGTGCTGCCTAAGAATGAGTTTAAGAAAATTCGAAATTTTAGGGGGGTTTGGAGGGATTAAAGTTATTAAATCGCGATTTTTCAAAACTACCGAACGGAATGGAATGAAATTTGGTATGTAGCTTCCTCTAGGGCCATAGGTGCTCACTAAGAAAGGGTATGAAACATTTCGAAATTTTAGGAGGGGTTTGGAGGGATCAAAGTTACTAAAATCATAATTTCAGATCTTTTATTATTATGACAATAGTGCTTTAATTATTTAATATATATATATAAGGCAAATACCACTCACTGACTGAACACTTAAAAAGAACACAATTACGTTCAGAAGACTGAAAATACCAACCACCACGGGCAACGCCGTACGGGTCAGCTAGTAGAAGATATTTTACTCACAGGTATCAAGAGATTATACGATGTGGTCCTAACTTTAAAACATCTCTAAAAAGATACGAATAAATATGACTGTTTAAATATAAATAGCAAATCGTCGCAGAAATTTAAATGAAAAAATATTACTAATTTTGCCAGAAACAACTAAACGGCTGGAAAACAATAAAAAGTAATAAAAATGCGCTATTTATCACATACATAACTACATAATGTTTTCGAAAAATGTTTGATGTGGTTTTGTATTTTCCGTTTTACGATCAATTGCGCTTGGTATATTAAACATGAGCAGATATTTACGGCAGTAGAACCAAACCTACGAAATTATTCACAACAAAATTATTTGAGAATATAATTAAAGATTCTCTGTTTATTATATTCGTGTTTTACGAGTAAAACTGTGATGGTATTTCATCATGGGGATATTTTGACTTTATTGTCTAAGGAAAAAAATTGTGTCACAACATATTTTGTAATGTTTTAGGCCTACTGAACAAGGAAACAGTTTATTGTGTTAGCTTAAACGAGAAATAAGATACTTTAAGTTTCGTAAAGTTTATTGAAGAGTTACCAAACAGACAAGTTAAGTGTCTAGAAGGAAACACTGTGTCGTAGAAAGTTAACTTAAAAAAAAAAAAAAAAAAAAAAAACACTGTACGGAAAAAGTTATTAAATGTCAAGAGCTTTACGCCTTCGTGTTTTAATAAGACGGAGGGTCACGTGTTTGAAAGCAGCAGCTGGTCTTACAATCTGTTTATTGTCACGAGAGTTTTGAGTTCAGGAAAAGCGTTTTAAATAAATTTTACAAAAATACGTTCTTTGATAAGGAACGAATATGAGATACAAAAGAGAGTGAATTGGTGACTGTGAGAAAGAGATTGCGATGGGTATTTCAGGTAGTTAAATATGTGATTCGGCTAAATGAATCAGTATAATCAAACACAGCACGAGTAGAGAACTACAACTGTATAATCTAATTGAAGCCTTATTTGATGACGGTCACGTATTTGATTTGGCAGATAGTTTAATCAGCATACAGTGGAATCAGTATATTGGTTTACAAATAGCTCTCAAGCGTATAACTAATGTCTCTTCCAAGGGCGTAGCTAGGAGAACTCTTCGGGAGGGGGGAGGGGGTCTGGTCAGGACCGGGGATTTGAATTTAAACCCTTTTAACACGTTCACTGCTAAGGACGCACATGTGATCTTGACACTGAACACTATGAGAAGCGGCCGACGACGCACAGTGCATTGATCGCCAACCCCCGTATTGGGAGTACTTTCAATACACAATGTATTGCGTGCTTCGCACGCCAATCCCCGTATCGGGAGTATTTTCAATACACAGTGCATTGCGTGTTTTGTTAGAGTAAAGTATTTTTGTTGAACCTTCATAGTTTTCTTATTTAATAGATCAGACCAAGCTCACAAGAGAGTAAGGCTAACCTACTGCATCCATGTGTATTGCACAATGTAGTTTAATCAAGTAAATCTAAATATCAGTATGAATCCAATGTACAATGATGTAAAATATGTTTGCTGGATCCTCTGTTGTGTTGTCTATTTTATAATTTAATTTGCACTTTTTAAACCTAGTATTAATTTTTACTACTAAATTTCGGGATTTCGGGGTGGGTTTTGATCCCCCCCCCTAATTCCCCCTGGCCACGACCTTGGTCTCTTCTTTATTTATTGCAGAGCTTTATTTAAACAAGTTCAGTACTACCTACTCAAAAATTAGTATCACATGTTTACTGAAAATTAAAATAAATACTCACGATGCTACTCTAAGGTACATCATATTTTTGTGATCCATATTAACGCACCTGAAACATACAGAGAGATAAACATAATAAGTTAAAAATCATATTAAACATAATTATAACACATTTCATTAATATAGACCTAGTAATTATTAGTTTAAATAAACACATAGTCGTGGCCATATTTCCGAACAGGCGGACTTGCGCGCGCCTAGAGCTGCAAAATTTGGGGAAAAATCTCATTTTTTTGGTGTAGTACTCAAGCGTTTTGATTTCAGTAAAATAAAAGTTTAGCAAGTAATTTAGGGATCATAAACAGGTTATTTAATATATGTTATAACACTGCTATGTTGTGCGCATGGGCGGATCCAGCCGGTTTTCAAGGGCTGTCTCCTATCCCGGGAGGGGTGATGGGGATCAAAGATTTTTTGGAATGCAGTGCTTGGAAACGTCTTTTTAGACTATTTCACGAGTACCCATTTTGAATAGTAATTAAGGATATGCTTTACCCAAAAATGAAATTTTATTATAACAAATTGTAGAAAATAAATCATAGAATTGAACTGTATAATTGAAAATTTTAAATAACCTTACTCTATAAACTTATTACACTTTGTTTCACTAAATTAGAACAACTAAACAAAAGTCTCTCAAAAGTATAGTATACAGTTCCAGCCAGGCGAGAAAAGGCAACGGTTAATGCGCCTTCGGCGTTAAAAATGTACATATTTCACGGAAATAGCCGAATAGCCTCGGAACACTAAACCAGGTTTTTCTTAAATCAGTTAAATAAAACGAAAATGTAGAACTTGCACTTCAAATCGATATAAAACTTTGGATTACCTGTAGGTATTGTGTAAATTTTATAAGTAACACTAACGCTACAGCTATTTCTGAACTTTTAGTTGAAGTAGTTTCGGAAATGAAGGTGCTGGGGATGTTTTGGCAACTTTTCGGAATATCTTGGATATAAATTTCTATCTAAATTAAAAAAGGTTTCTATACCACCAAAAAACCCCAAACGACAGTACAGTATTATAAAATGTTAGTTTTTATACCAAATTTCTATCTCCTCATACTGACAGTAAAATAGTTTAGTTTGAGTTTTTATTATGTAGGCAATAATAATAAATTAAAAATTTTAAAAATCCCGACACATCAACTAAAAAAAATGATCTTCAAACAGATGGAAAGATTTTCTTGATTCGTAGCTAACAACACTCTCGATCGTAACAAGAACACTTACGAAACAAAAACAAAGTAAATCAAAATCGGTTCATCCGTTTGGGAGCTACGGTGCCACAGACATATACACACGTTAAACTTATAACACCCCTCTTTTTGCGTCAGGGGTTAAAAAGGAAGCAACATTTAGAAATAATTTAAACCATCTTTTATTTGTCTAAACAATTTTGAAATATTCCCTAATGATAGTGAAAGTCATGATAGTGAATATACCTCTTAAAAAGTTTTTAATTTTAAATTTTGCAATAAATGATGTTTATAAACTAAATGATAACTCAAGAAATAAATAAGAAAAATTAAAAGTAATTGGTCTCAACACGTTTTCGAGATATCTGATTATGAATTTAAAATCTGATTACCGAAATTCAAAATGATGGTTTGTTTTTGGATTAAATGCAGTAAATTTCAAATTTTTAACTTTATAATTGTTTATGGGGTTTTTCATGGCGATAATAATGATTCTGAGTCGGATTATTGAAATTCTAAACGGGGGATTCAGAAAGGCGCATTGCACTAATTTTTAAGATGACGAATGGAGTTTAATTTTGATAAGTATACATGGAAATTAAATTACATTTGAAAATGAATATTAATTGTAAAAATAAGTTACAGGTTGTTTAAGATTCGTCATTACTTCACTTAATTTGATTGCACTTGGGTTAGGCAACTTATGATTTATATTAATGTTTCACATTAAAAAAGAATGCTTGAAAAACTTTACTGACAGACCGATAACAAGTGATCCTATACAGGTTGAGTTTTTTACTTTCTTACTATACTATAGTATAGAGAAAGTATAGTGATCGCAAAAAAATCGATGTTGAGATTTTTGTAGAAATATCCGTTTTGGCATCCCCTGAGTCCAAAAAAGTGGGTTTTACAAAATGTCTGTCTGTATGTATACAAAGCTAGAGCGAAAACTATTCGATCGATTTCAAACAAATTTGCAAACAGGCATGTCAAGTAGGCCTGTATAGATGCAAGAAAAACGGTTTTGAACAATTTTGAAAAACAACCCCCTTTTTGGCAAAAAAACCCCAAAAAATCTGTTATAATTTTTTTATAAAAACGATTTTGATAAAATTTGGCTTATTTGTAGCCTTTAATATACCCTACCATATGCAAAAAACAGCATCTTTCTAAAAACTCTCGTTTAGCTAATAATAATAATAATAATAATAACAGATTTCTATTATTTATGGGGGTTTTTTGGCCATCAAGGGGGTTGTTTTCAAACTTTTTCAAAACCTTTTTTCGTGCATCTATACAGGCTAAATTAACGTGTTGGTGCAAATTTGTTCGAAATCGATCGAATAGTTTTCTCTCTAATAAATCATCTCTTCTACCCCACCTACAATTATGAAGTCACAGTGAATCTGTTTAATAATTTAAATATGTTTGTGAGAAAGTATGTGCCAGTTCCTGGTACCGTTTATTAATTAAAACATAAAGTATAACAAAGAAGAGTTTTAAGAATTTCTTACAAAATTGTATGGTTTCATAAGGGAAATGTCATAATTTATTAAGACATACTGATTTAAATACAAACCCGAACCACAAAACAAGGAGCAAAAAACTATAACTAAACAACTAAATTGTAAGTTAAGTTTAATACCTTACCCTTATGTACATTTCGATGACATGGTCATCATCCTCAGAGGGTTTTAACACTACTAAATATACATAAAATATTACAGCCCTATATATACTGTACACGCCCTCCCCCCACTCCTCCCCATACCGGTTAATCCAAGACCGACCTGGTGGGGGAGGGGGGATTAAGACATTATAAGACATAATGGGAGTAGGGGATTATTAAGACATGTATATGTGATAAGGTAGCATATCTGTTTCTAAAGAAATAGATTACTACAAATTTTGTTGTGGAAGTCACATTTTCTATACGAAAAGTATTTTGTGATGATAAAACAGTAAATTTTTTAAATTTATTTTTTTGTATTTTTTATTTTTAGTTAATAAAACAGTCACACGTCTGAAACTCTCCACATTGCCTCAATTCACCAAATATTAGTTAACTCAACCTATTGCTAAGGAAAGTTTAATCTATTACTACACGTTATTTTATTTATTCACATTTATATCTAAAATTGTTAAATAATTACTTCATATTTTCTTAATAAGTTTTAAAATATTTTCTTTTACAGTTCAATTATTTTTATGAGTAACTAAAATAATATAAAATAATTAACAATAAAGAAGTATTATGTGGTTGATAATACCACTTGAACTCGACTGTTAATTGAGGTTTTGTCAAGGTACCCTAATATTGGATTTTTCATGGGCTAATTACATTACGTGTTTGAAAGCAGGCAGTTCTAGTGTCACTACCGGTACAGATTTATTAAATGTTAATACATGTACAATTATTTTTGTGTAGAGTAGAGACGTCGACTATTAGCAGTTTATCTAGAGAACTTGCCTATTGTTCGCGTATACCAAAATCTCTGTACAATATAAATGCAAGACTCTCTCTCCCAACATAGTGAAGGTGAAGGTACTTCACACACGGAGATAAGGCACGACTGCGACCTACTTCAGGGACACATCTAATGTTTCCATATTCTTTGCCTGTATCTTGAAACTACTCGGAGTTATGCAAAGTAAGGGGAAACTGTCGCTTTATGATTATGTTTATATTTGCGTATGTTCGTATATTCAGGAGGGCTGAAAAGAAATATACTACAGTATTTCACTAAATTTTATATTCATTAAATTAGCTAAACCCAGTAAGATATTTGTGTAAATAGAAAATGTCAAGTTTTACATGACTAAGGTATATATATAATTTTAAAATGCTTGTCAATATAATAAGTAAATTAATTTAAAAAAATTCAATAAATAACAGAAATAAGTTGTAGAATTCACGATTTTACAGTTTGAAATGGGATACAGTAAGTATAGGCCAGTCGGTAAAGGTCAATTTAGACCAAAAGTACCAGTAATTTGCAATACGGCTGAATTTTTTTTATAAGTACATTAAAGTATGTAGATTAACATAAAAAAAGTTTACCAGTCTATCGATTTCCCAAAGTCGAAAAAAAATCGATTATCATTTTTTCCCCGATTATCTTTAATATTTCGAGCTGGGATGAAGATAGAGGAAAATAAAAAATACCACCGTGTAGGGTAGGTAGTTTTCAACGAAAAAGGTCATATGTATTTATTTCGTCCGAGCAATGGTTTGTCTGGAAAAAAATCGATAATGCAGGTATGTATTTTGCAGCAGGGGAATTCACTAAAAGGGGACATCTTATTCATATATGAAGCGTTGGCTCATTCTAAATTGGCCGAATTTTAATATATCGAATTGAAACTTGACATAGGAGTTAAAATATATATTTTAAACATTTATGCTGAGTCTCAGCTTGTTATCTTGAAAATTACCCGATCTAGGAGTCGATTTCGACTATCGATTTTAGGAGTACCGGACCCACGAACTAATTTCAATCTATTCCAGTTTCGTCAATTTTTGCAATATCAACACCAAATTTGTTTTACAAGTTGAGTACACCATTATAGATCAGAGTTATTAAATCACGATTTCTTCAAAACCACCAAACGGGTTGGAATGAA
>JAGFPH010002206.1:37603-48461 GCA_018207615.1 Philaenus spumarius
AATGAAGTTTGTATTATTCGAAATAAAATAAGAAGTTTCCTCAGTTACAAATTGTTAAATTTAGTTTACAGAATCCAATCAAGCGTAAAATACGATGTTTATCAAAAAAGCAATTTGTCTTTGTCCAAACTAAGTTTATTCTATTTTGTTCTTACTTTATAAGTCATATTTTGATTAGATTTACAACTAGTTAAAACTAAAATCAAGAAACTTGGTAAGTTTGTAATTGCAAAGAACGTTCAGAGTAACAAGTTATAATTTTAATTGCTTGAACAAGTTAGTTGTATTTAATTTGAAAACATTTATAACATAATTACATTTTAAAGATGTTTACTTATAGTAGCACAAGTACAATGTTGGTGTTTTAAATATAAATATTATATTAATAATAATTAGTTGAGTAAATTAAGTATTCCTAAACGGTTGTGCTCGAGAAAATATGAACAAATTGGATTCAACTTGTGGATAGATTTTCAACCCTCATTCGCAAATATATTTTTGTGGCTGTTTATTTAATCATCATTAAGTATGTTATTGTATATTCTCTTCAATACTGTCATGTTCGATATAGCAGGTATAGTATAGATTTCGACTTTGAAGATAGATGAAACACACATCACTTGAAGTTGATACCTCCTTTTTTGAGGGCTTTAAAAATGTACAAAACACAATCGGAAAACCACTACATCCATATTTAAATGGTGAATGGCCTACATAGTTTTATTTGTGATAAAATAGACAATTCAGTCATTTTTAAAGTCTTATTTACTCATCGTTGTAATGCAGCAACATATCGTAGTTTTGAAAAAGTTAGATTTGTTCGTAAATCCGAACTTTAGATCACTCATATCATAGATTTGCATTAAATATCGTTTAGAAAACAATTAAATATATCCAGAGAATCGTTGTGATTTTTAGTCAGTTTGATTTAAAATTTTAAAAAGTTTAGAAAGTGTAACCAAAGATCCCTTGCTTTTTGATTACTTTCTGTCCTTTTGAAGGCAGCAATGATGATCTACGTTCATGCAGACATTAAAGCAAGTTGGACTTTATAATCATTCTTTACTTGTCTCCAAGTAGTTTCAAAGTAGATGGAACCATCAGATGTGTCCCTGAAGTAGGTTGGAGCACACGGTCGTGTCTTTATCAGCGTGATGCAGGCATGTCTTACAGGCTTTCATAAACGGGGAGCGAGATAGTCTTGCATTTATATTGTACTGCATACGTGAACAAAAGAAGAATCCTCTGCACAAGATATTCAGGTTTAGTATTGAAACTCACTGGTCTAGAGATCACAAAATAAATGTTTGGCTCAAAGCTAAGTGGATTTATAAAATTAATTTGAATGAATGTAATAACATATTATGGGATTGCAATTTAATATACTGTAGTATTAGCTATCCGTGAAGGGGGCGCTACCCTGTCCGCCATATTGAATCTGATTCCCATAAGAGCAATGCTACAGAATAAGTATTTTTTTCCGTTAATTCGTGGAATTTGGTTTCACTTTAAAGTACTGTCATATGCGGATGTTGATTGCCGAATACATTTTCAAAAACCCTTTTATTGTTTTCATAAACTTATGATATAAATATTAAAAAATAGTAAACTTTAATAATTTTTTACTCAGTTGCAAAAATAGATATTGCAAAAAACCTTAGCAATCAACACCCATAATCTATTGTATTTTAAGGAAAAAATACAGCTTTCGTTTTTTGACAAAAACAACACCAAAATATACTTAATAGTGAAGGTATGTTTTGGTTAATTAACATTGAAATTGGTACCCAACTTCGCCGTTTTGAATGTAGGGAGCCGAGCCTTAAATAGCTACTGTAACTTCCATTATTTTATAAAACCGGAGGTTATAAAAAGGAATATGTTTTTGTTACATCTGCTTCATGTCATAGCAAAAGCAAATACAGTTTAATCAATGGTTATCTTTTTCCTAGATATCCAAGTCAGTTAATTTTAAACTGATAAGATTAATAATAATAAAACAACTTAACGAATTAATATTAAATTCAGTGTAAAAATAAAACAAAAATGTAATTTTTACTAAAACTATTAAAGAGCGGGAGAGTTGCGAAGTCCCTCGCGATTCCAAGTCAAACAAACATAAAACTTAAAGAATACACAGATTGCAAAATTTAGTCACACTTCATGTACACTTTGCCTACAATTAATTCACCTACTCATTTAGGGAGAGAGAAATTCAATAAATAGCAAGGAAAAACTAACAAGTAAATGTAAAACTACCTTAACTATTATTGTTTTTACTGTTAGAGTATGTTGTGTTTATTGATAGGTATGATGGTTAACAGCTTCAGAGTTTGTTTATTAATTTGTTAATAATTAATTACTATATGTTTATGTTCATTTAAGTTTTTTCTCTTGTTTACTATTTTAATATTTACTTTTAAACGTAGGCTTAGTTTAATTTGATACATTTTGTAACGTTGAAGTTCAAACCAAATTGAAATAACAAATTTATAATATCCGTGTAAGTGCCTTTGCATAATTAAATAATATATATTAAAATAACTACATACAATTAAAATTTTACTCATTTAAATTCAATTACGATCATATTTTAAAATGATTCAAACATTTTCTTCCAATCGGTAACACACTCTATTTACATTATAAAATAAACATTCATGTTCCTCTTTTACTACTACTATTTATTTATAAATTGTGATCATAATGTTATTAATTTCATTTAATTGTAAATTGTGTTAATTCAAGTTTGTAAAATAAACTTAAACTGGTGACATGCAGTGAATATTCATTGGACATAATGCGATCAAATAAAGTAAAATTTCCCATTAATAAAAACAATACAAGAATGTATATAATTCGAACCAGCAAAATCTTAAAATAATATGATATCTTAGAACACGAAGATAGTTTGATTAAAAAATAAGTTGTTAGAGTAAACCTCTGCTGCATATTTATTAAAATTTTCTTAGAATTGGTTGTAAGAATAACGGTAGATAACGGTAGATAAACACATACTAATATATTCTTTAATATCTTCAATAGTTTAATTAAAACAAAATCAATTACAAAAATCAATTTTGTTTACAAAATTAATCTTTAAACAAAACATTTCCCTCTCGTAGATTGGAATTTCTTACCTAACGTTCTGTTTTTGAAGTAGTTACCGTAACGAAAAGGGAAAGAAATAATAAAACAGGACAATGTCACGTAGCCTCAAGGCACGTTCACTGCTAAAATAGTGTGTACGTGTTAAATAAATAATCTCGTAGATTGAAAGCACATACTGCACTATTATAATCAAACTCTATTCAAAACGTAAACAGAATCGTGGTTAAAAGAACCAACCCTTAATCAATAATTTTGAAATTTGAAGCTTTTACTGCTGTTGGTTTTAAAATGTACGATATTTGTATTTTATCTGAATAATTTAATAACAACATATGAGAAAAATGTTTAACTTATAATCTTTGACATGTAACGCAAGGTAATCACGTTTTATTTGAATTAAATTGTAACAACATAATTACATTATTTGTAGAGATTATTAAGATATCACAATAATCTAGGTTAACTAGGTACTTACTTATATTTGACTAAATTAATAATGTCTGGTTATATGCACGTAATTTAACTAGCTGGCCCGATCCGACTTTGCACGGATATACAAATCAAAGTTAAATGTAAATTAACAAAAACTATATTATATCAATAAATATTTTACACTATGTATTTCTTAATGGGGTTTTTAATAACTTTGACCCCCCAATCGATCCTAAAATTTCTAATTTTTTAAAACCTTTCTTACCGAGCACCTAGGGTCCTAGAGGAAACTACAGACCAAATTTCATTCCAATCCGTTCGTTGGTTTTGGAGAAATCGTGATTTAGTAACTTTGACCCCCCAAACCCCCTCTAAAATTTAGAATTGTTTGAAAATCTTTCTTAGAGTGCACCTTTGGCCCTACAGGAAGCTGCATACTAAATTTCATTCCAATCCGTTTGGTGGTTGTTTTTTAGTAACTTTGACCCCCCAAACTCCCCTAAAATTTCGAATTTTTTTAAACATATCTTACCGAGCACCTAGGGTCTTAGAGGAAGCTACATACCAAATTTCGTTCCAATCCGTTCAGTGGTTTTCGATAAATCGTGAATTAGTAACCTTGACCCCACAAACCCTCCTAAGATTTCAAATTTTTTGAAACCCTTTCTTATCAGCACCTACGGCCCTAAAGGAAGCTACATACCAAATTGCATTCCAATCCGTTTGGTAGTTTTAGAGAAATCGTGATTTAGTAACTTTGACCCCCTCAAATCCCCCCTAAAATTTCGAATTTTCTGAAACTCATTCTTAGGCAGTACCTACGGCCCTAGAGGAAGCTGCATACCGAATTTCGTTCCAATCCGTTTAGAAGTTTTAGAGAAATCGTGATTTAGTAACTTTAACCACTCCCTAAACCCTCTCTAAAATTTCGAGTTTTTGAAAACCTCTTTTACCGAGCACCTAGGGTCTTAGAGAAAGCTACATACCAAATTTCGTTCCAATCCGTTCAGTAGTTTTTGAGAAATCGTGATCAGTGAGTCAGAGGATTTGGCTTTTATGTATATAGATTAAATTTAAACACTTATAAATTTAACTTTAACCATAAAGTTTAGCCTATATTTCTTATAATTATGGACCACCCTGTATAGATAAGTGATAGAAAACATGTTATTAATAACTAGTCCAGTTGATATGTACATTGTACCTGGAAAAAATTCCGAAGTTAATGAAACTTTTACAGGTTGTTCGGGGGTACTGTGGGATCACTCTGTCAAGTTTTCCAACTCGAGGACCCTGTGCTAATTTTGGGGGGGGGGGGCCGAAAAACTAAGCGGGTTTCGACCAAAACATTTATTTTCAAAGTTGTAGAGCAGTAAATTTGCTACAATTTTGTATCCTTAAACCTCTTCTTAAACCTAATATTAACCTAGATACAGCCGATGAAAGTTAGAGAGATTTTCTCAAAATGGCAAAAATTGGCCAAAACCTTCGTTTTCGGTCCTCTAACTAGCAATTACCAATTACAATTACAAATGATGGCAAATGTCCGAACAAGTAGTTATAATAAAATTCAACATCCATCATTAACAAACAATAACTTCAAACAGAGAATAGCAATTACCATCAGTTCTCGTTTTTGGTCCTCTAACTAGCAATTACCATCAGTTCTATGGTAATTATGGTAATCACTCATCAATATCGACATGCTGGAACAGGGGTGGAGGGGGATGGGGTCCGCTGACCAAGTGCCTCTTTTTATGAAGTGTAGTTCTTTCAATGTTATCGTGGCAGGTTATCACCCTACTACTGTAATTACTGCCAACCCATAATTTTGAACCTCAATAAACATAGATCAGGTTGTTTAAATCAATTAATAATAACCAAGAATTAATTAAAGAATATAATTGATGTTGATTCTAAAGGGTGCTGAAGTGGTGTCGGGGCCGAAAAACTTCAAAATTTTCGGACTTTTGTCGGTTTTTCGCTTTTAACTTCTGAACTAAGCGGTTTTATACCAAAACATTTATTTTTAAAGTTGTACAGCAGTAGATTTTCTACAATTTTGTATCCTTAAACTTCTTCTTAAACCTAATATTAACCGAGATACAGCCGATCAAAGTTAGAGAGATTTTCTCAAAATGGCAAAAATTGGCACAAAACCTTCGTTTTTCGCCCTCTTACTATCAATTACCATCAGTTCTACGGTAATTATGGTAATCACTCATCAATATCGACATGTTGGAACACGCGGGAGGGGGGTTCCTCGGAGTGGTGCAGACCTCTTTAACCCTACAACCGGCAGACTACACTATAGTGCAGTCACTCCGTGCCGCGACAATACATTTGTAACGCGTGATTGTATGGAATAAAGGACGGTTGGGGTGTTACCCTTCCAACTCTTTTGGAAGTAGCCGTTTTTCTTTGAAAACCCCCAAAGCATTCAGCAGCACCAGAAGATCAATGCCCTCCCCTGTAATGACGACACTGTCGTAATCCTCGGCAACTGAGACACCATTCTGTACGATCAGCACATCAGCGGACCCCCCTCCCCTCCCCCCGTGTTCCAGTATGTCGATATTGATGAGTGATTACCATAATTACCATAGAACTGATGGTAATTGCTAGTTAGAGGACCAACAACGAGAACTGATGGTAATTGCTAGTTTAGAGGACCAAAAACGAAGGTTTTGGCCAATTTTTGCCATTTTGAGAAAATCTCTCTAACTTTCATCGGCTGTATCTTGGTTAATATTAGGTTTAAGAAGAGGTTTAAGGATACAAAATTGTAGCAAATTTACTGCTCTACAACTTTGAAAACAAATGTTTTGGTCGAAAACCGCTTAGTTTAGAAGTTATAAGCGAAAAACAGACAAAAGTCCGAAAATTTTGAAGTTTTTCGGCCCCCCAAAATTAGCACAGGGTCCTCGAGTTGGAAAACTTGACAGAGTCATCCCACAGTACCCCCGAACAACCTGTAAAAGTTTCATTAACTTCGGATTTTTTTCCAGCAGACCCCACTTTTTTTGCTCTGTCTACTGGACTAAACATACTGCACACCTGCGTAATATACGAGTACATTGTACAAGATGCAAAACTTTGGCCTGGTTACAAATACAATATTTTTGTATTGGCTTCAGACAAACAACAAATTAATGTATTCAAATCTTTTAAGAAATGTCTATCTGTAGCTGTACTGTCAGTATTTGGACACAGTATATCTTTAAACACAACTTGATGACATCTATGTTCAAACGTCTATTGTATTTTAAACATATTAAAATTTAATGTTTGCTATTAACAAAATAAATTGTTGCTGGAACACTCAGTGCTGTAATAGATTATCTTGAGAATTGGTTCATATTAGGATGTGACCGTGAAAAATTGTAAATTTAGTATCTTGGTTTTTAGTAAACATATTGTATCTACTTAACTAAGTCATGGTTGTTAACTATTCTTATTTAAGAAATTGTAAACTTAATTTTATCTCGACTTTCTTCAAGCCACACATAAAGTGCATGTTTATAATGACACCTCAAGCCATGCGGGAAGTCAAAGAAGATGCGTTTCACTGTGATAACGTTAAACTTTAACATTTGAGCTGACTCCAACCGTCGCTCAAAGTATGCAATACAAAGACGCAGATTTTTAAAACAGTTTAAAAAGTCATTCCCTTTGTAATAGTTTCCCTTTGAAGCTGATGTCAACACATTATAGTCGAAGGTTTTGCATAAAGGATCACATGTGATTAGATGCAAAACAGTTTTACATATTGCGAGAGTTTTATTTTCATGTAGGATTATTATACTAAGTTTAAATAGATTATCTCGGTTTGGATTGTTGAAAATGTATCGTTTTTTAAAAAAAAGATAAGTACTTACTTAAACGTTAAACTCAGGCTTTGCTACAATTAAAATTTATTTACACGTTCACGTGACATAAGACTACATTATAAACCGAGAGAATTTTAGTTTGTTTGAATACGTGTTTTTAGATGATTAACAAACATGCGAGCTGATCGAACATGCAAGAGTCTTTTGGAATTGTTTGAAGCTAACATGTATCCATAGCTAACACAAGTAATTGAATATAAATGAAATAAATGTATCTTCAAAACATAATGTATCATTGATAATATAACAAGAACAATAGCATTCATAGCACAAAACACGTTTATTGAAGACCAGTGGTGACATATGGCGATGCCAACACAAACCACAAAATCAATATGTTGTTCATAATTTTTACATAAGTTTTACGGAAATGATGATTGATTAGGACAGAGGCACTTAGATCCAAGTTTGGTAGTGGGGGTAGCTGAGACCTTTACATAATCTAAAACATAGATCGAAATAGACAACTAATATTCCCAACATTTGTCCAGAAAATCTCTAATTTTGTCTATAATTTTTTACATTAAAATTTTTTTAAATATTTTCGGAATAAAAAGTAGCTTAAAATATTCTCAGAAAAGTACGTAATTCAGAGATAGATTCATTAATAAATGTTAATAAAAGTTTCGTCAAAGTCGGTTCAGCCATTCAGGAGATTAGTCCGGCCAGACAGAAAAAAGTTATAAAAGGGTGTTTAGGTTTTGGTAATGGGTGAATAAAGCTTGTATAAAGCTTAGAATAAAGCTTATATTTTGAAATCACAGACAGTCACTTCAAATTCATTCATGCGTATAGATGAATAATGTGTTGTAATGCGTTCCTTTTATTTTGTATAGGTGTTTATTTGTCAAACAAACTATTTATGTTGAAATTTATGTTCTAAACATTATTGAAATAAAACAAAAACTTGAGCACATAAAAGGTTGATGATAAAAACAAAACATTTGAACTCAAAGTTATAATTACAAGATAATTATAATGTCATATGAAACTTTGTCATTGAATTTTGTTTTAAATTTTTGTTGAGATAAAACACAATCGGTGAAATAAATATGTTTTACATCATTGAGAATAAGATAATAATAACAAGTCTTGAAAATTATTTCTGAAAAATCGTAAAATTTTGAAAAGTTTTTTTTTGTTCGGATAACTTAGACTTTGTTAATGACGGCCATATAAAAATAAAATCTAAGTCTACAAAGGGAAATATTAAAACAACATAATTTATGGTATCATATAAGTCTGAATATGTTAGAAATCACGTTCTTAGAAAAATTTCTAATCTAAATACAAATTTAATAAACCGTTTAGTGACGTAAAATTTTAAAATTTCTTTCGTTTCTACATAAGATCTACTACATACATTTAGTTCTACACTGTGTTTTAACTAAAATTATCCTGAATATAATTCTTGTGCTTCATACGACGGGCAAAACTGAGTAAACAATTTTACAAACCATATATGAATTCTTAAAAAAATAAACCCTCCAATAGATCAACCCATAAACGCTTTCTAACATAGAATTTACATAAATCATGTGTCCCTCTATCTTTCATAAATTGTGCCCTCTCCTCTACTCTGTCCTGGTGGCTACGGTAGGACAGTTCTGCTTACTTCCCTGAACCATACCGGTTCTGGCACAACTCACGGAAAAAACCCTATTGTCCGTTTACAGTTTAATTGATAACATGGGTAGGCATTGTCCATGCTATTGAAACGGAGATATTACGCTAGTAGACCGCATGACAACATCAACCTCATAAAACTCATTTAAACTAGTTCATTTTGATAATATGAATGTGGAACATTAAAAAAGTGAAAAATAGTTGTTTTGTTAACATTTATTTTCATGGAACAGCGGTTTTTTTTAGGAAAGTAAATTATTGAATATTTTACAGCAATAACAGAATAATAATATAAAAAGGATAGGAGAAATCTTTAAATTCAAAAGTTGTTATCAAAATGAATTAAGGCTCTTCTTTACGTTGAAGAAAACTCCCGAGTGTACAGTATGATTTCAATAAAAAGGTCTGACTCAAACCGCAAAATCATTGAAACATGCATTCGTATTAACGTGTTTCGGATTCTATTTATAAATTAATAATCTGGGAAAGTACTTTAAGTTATAAAGAAGGCTTTATATTTTTTACGTGTTAGCTTAAAATATGGAAATTGTTGCTTAAAATTCCCCAAAAATGCATTAAAAATAATCAATTTTTACTCAGTGAAACCGTTGATTAAAAGGAGTTGCCGTCGATTTCTTTCATTTGTCAGATACAAGACAAAAGCTAAATTATCTTAGCTAAAAGCTAAATTATTATCATAGCCTTTAAGAACAATTTAAGATGTTTCACATTATTAGGTTGAAAAACGGCGTCCGAAACACGTTAGAATGAAGTGCGCATTTTTGCTGTTTTACGCAAGGTATAGAAGACCCTTAAGGATTGAGAAAAATAAGCACTAATTTTAGTTTACAGAAAACATCAGAGCATTATTGGTGCTGTGCTGTGCTATCATGAAAAAATTCTGATGTATAGTACTGGTAATAATTTGGAGAGTATATTATTTTATTTGGGAGAATATATTTGCTTTCAGAAAACAATTTTAACAATTTGTTAGAATTGAAATAGCACAGCAATACACGTTAGAATAGTTCAAACTTCATAATGGAACATGAACTACTTAAACATGAAGTACCTTACTAAAATTAAAAAATTTGGATGTTAACTTAAAAATGCTACTATGCGATTTAAATCATTTATAATTTATAATTTCATAACTATCTACTCTATATTACTGTGATATTACCTAATTGTGCTTGCTAATACAATTTTACTGTTGTTAAACATTTATCAACATTGTTTTTGTCTGAAAAATTACCTAACAATTATTCATTTCAATTCGTAACAGAAACTTGAAGTTTGTCGTGTAGGTATTAACGCTAGTATTGTTACTTTGGCTAGGTGATTATTCTCGTATGAGTATTATTTTTTGCAATTAGTTATTATTCTTAATAGATAAAAAGTAGAAGATATTTATAAGTAAAAAGAAGACCTGCAGTAGATTTGATAATATTGCTGGGATTAATAGTACTGTTGAGGCTAACGTTAGCTGAACACGCGAAATATATATTATGTTGCATTACAAAAACTGATTAAAGTAAACATCACTCCACTTACTTAATCTCATCAGTTACGATATGTATTCACAGCTTTTGGCAATCCTATATTTATCAGAAAATCTAAATGTTTTCTTGTATACTTTATTGTATACTATTCTTATAATATAATATATTATAATTATTTGTATTGTGTTTAAGAAGTTTTTTAAATATTTTTATAATTTATTGTTCGTATATCTTTTGTATAAATTGTTTGACGTTTTGTTAATGTATTGTACGTATACTTAATGCAGTACGTTTTTT
>JAGFPH010002206.1:59429-92172 GCA_018207615.1 Philaenus spumarius
ATAATTATATCTGTCTTTAGCAACACTACTGTAAGTGACGAATTACTTGATGTTACTAAAACAGTTAAAATAATAATAAACAGATGAGGAGTAGCACTTCTTGAAAGTAGTAAACATTCTAAATATAAGACACACAAATATTAACTGCGATCAAACTAATTTCAACTTGGCGCCATGTCTCCTCAAGTATTCCAATTGTTTTGGCAAGTAATATCTATTACTGTCTGATCAAAATAAGTTTAAAGTGTTGAAACGTACACGTTAAATTGTAAATACTATCCTATGGTCATGAACAAATCAAATCTTAAAATAATTTTATGTGGAAAGTTATATACACAGATGTTGTGAGTGTAACTATAAGTTGATAAAAATATTACAAGATTTTTGGTCATCTTCTTCTATTATTATTTAATATAATTTAAATACATTTTAAAATAATTATATTACACACATTATTTTATACATAAAAATTCGAGAAAAAGTGTGTATTTATTTGAAAATTATCACTTAGTCGCTTAATTGTTTGTTTACTGGTCTTGGTTATAGATATAAAATACCATAAATAGTTTAATGTTTTGGGTAGGTCGTACATACTATAATAGTTTAGTATTGCTTGTATCAACTACAACAGTATCATTTACAGTAATTACATCATTGATTTTAATATTTTACTGACCTAACTGTAACACTAACAAAATCACCATATTAAATCCTATAGCTCTTAATTTCTCTGCATTAGGCATTGAATTTTTCTACTCTAGTAAATTTCTTCTATATATTAAAAATATCTTTTAGACTTTAATTGATTTAACTGAAACTGTAAAATTTTGGAAAGTGCTTTAGAAAAGCTGAACGAAACGATTTAATTAAAAATACTTTACTAACATAAATATTTATTTTTATGGTTATTGAATCGAAAAAAGATTTTGTCTGTTTAAATCTATTCACAAGAAAATGAATTAGAAAATAATTATATAATGGGGAAAAAGAAATGTTATGTAGAGAATTATGTTATTGAGAAAGTATATGCTGTTAAGTGGGAAATGTTAAAATACACATATTTTCTGTTTTTCTGGGAAGGGTTTATAATGTGAGTTTACTTGTTCTGTTTTGCGAGAAAAGTGTACCTTGTTTTGAAATTGTTTTTTAAAGTAGTCTTTTCTTTTTATTACACTTAAAAATTATATGCACACTATGTTTAAATTAGGATTGTTGTAGTTACAAATATAATCATATAAAGCCTTAATGACCCCCTAACGAGGTATTTAGCCAGGATATTGTATAGTTTATAAAAGTTTACAAACTATTACAAAAACTATTCAGAACTAACCAAGTAAAAAAATAAAAACTTATAAAAGAAACATAAAGAAACATTAACAAGAAAGTTAATAGCATTAAAATAGCAGCAGGTTTAATAAAATAGTATTTATAAAAATACATTTAAAAGTAAATTTTTTTTTAAAAGTAAAAGTGTACATTAGTGTCAAATTTTTATTTTTATGAATAGGAACGTATTTAATGGATTTATACATATTATTATAATCGAATACAATAGTCTTTATGATGGTGCACAGTAAGAATTTATTTTATTGTCTAAAATAAGAAAACCCCCACAATCGAGTAAAAAGATAACCTTGGATTTTAATAATAAAGTTAATATAAGAGCTAAGTTTCATTTGTAACAAAAACACTATAGCATTCCAATCACAATAGATCCTAGAGATCTTGGCTTCTCCAGATTGGGTTGGGTAATTGCTTTAGCTGAGAGAGGCAAAAACTATGGTGGATATATAAGCTTTAAGTTTAGTTAAAATATCTGTTAGACTATATAAGACCTAGACTGTATTTGGCGAGAAGAAATGCCTAGTTGGATTATAGTCCCACCATTTTGCAATGTTGCTTAACATAATTGTCTTACTAAGTATGCTTGGCGTTACCTAATATTTAACATATTTTCATACCGAAAATAATGTATTACTAAAATAAGTCAAAATTAGTCTCAGTCCAAAGCGCTGCTGCAGAATTTTACTACTCAAATTGTACTTACACATAATATATTAATAAATTAAAAGGTATATTAAACTAAATTGTTTGCTATAATATAAAAGAAATAACGATGTAACAGGGAATCAAACATAAAAGTAGAACATATACACACATTTTATATAAGTGTTGTTGAAATATCTCGATTTGATTTAAGTGTGAATCCCACAAAGTTGTTTCAGATTAGAGAGAACGGAACAACATAAGGCAACTTGCCAAAATCTTTATCTCGGCAAACCAAGATTGCTTTGTCTCGAGTATTTAACACTGACCTACAAACACTTAGTAGTTTCCGAAAAATAATACATCAAAGATAAAAAAATATAGTTCTTTCATTTAATGTAAAACACTGACATAAACGCAATCCTGTTCTTATCCCATTCCTGCCTTTTATACGCATTATTGCGTGCTATTTTTCATTAATGACTAGAGAGGTTTGCGTTTTCCCCAACGCCGAGTGACTCGTGGCGGAGCAAATGCAAACGGATTATTTTTACACTCTGTTATTTTCATTATAATGACGATTGATTATTACAGAAGCACTTGCAACAGAGTAGGGTCGAGAGAAGGCGCAGCTGTAGCCTGCATCCTGACGAATGTGCAAAAGGGACAGAGTTTTTGCTTGCTTAAATGTCAGGATTTGTTTATATAATAGCACTCTCATAAATTTGTCTTCAATGATTGTTTAACAATTGATAATTACAAAGTGTGCAAGATATTTTCGCTTGGATAGGATGTTGAAAATATTTTTTTTAAAAATAACAACAGAACTAAGAACTCTAAAGTCACCTAAAATATTCAGGGAACTGTGTAATCCTAAGCAAAAGATAGACAAGCTGGCAAGAGAAGGTTCATCCTTCAGTGTGGTTCCTAAACGTGCCATCCTGGTTTTGGAGCAAATAGGTAAGACTTTGCTGGGAAAGAAAACCAAGGAAAAGTACAAATGTAAGAGGAGGGAGAGCGAGAATTGTAGAAAGTCAAATATTTCTTTGGAAGGGCTAGTTGAGGAGAGGAACAGAAGGTTAACAAATATAGATAGGAAGGATAATACAAATCTTCCGACTAATCAGGCATCATGATATGATAGGCAAGGGGGTACCATTGCACTTTGCTGCTTCCTGCGGAGGGTACTGTCACATAGGCTTACGCCATGAGACTCCAGCAGAAAAAAGGTGATGGGAATTTTGCAAAGAGGGCAGTTGGGTTCAGTGGGAAGTAGAGGTCCTTAGATGAAAAGGCCTTAGAGGAGACTTATCAACAGTTCCATAAATAGAATTTAACCAGTTAACATATACAAATAACAAGTTTGCAGTAAATATCTTACTGACAGGAAAAACTTCTTTTTTTTAAAGGCGATAAACCTGGGTGGTTATCATTGCCTCAGAGGAAAAACGAAGGAGTGTTTAACAAACAGGAAGGAGTGCATATATAAAACATGTATTCTTAATGATGTGTCTCATTAAACCGGCGTAAGATTGTCAGCATAGAACATTCTCTACGATTTAATATATTCTTTAATTTGTTTATAGTTAAATTAGTAAAGCTTAATGATCTGGAAACACTTTTATGTGATTAAGATAAATATAAGAAACGTTAATTCCTGTTACTGACAGATATTAATACACAGTTACACAGACGAAAACAGAGGCTACAATCATAGAATTAACGAAGGTCGGTAGTGTCAAAGTATTTCGTGAACATTTGACATATAAAACGCCACACTACCAACGAGCTACCATCGCCAATTAATTATTTATTTCATACGAAAGTAAAATACAACGAAATAGTGATAATTTTGTGAACAACTACATTTAGCATTTAGAAATAAATCAAACTTTTATGTTACTCTTGAAGTGAAATCATTCCTGTAATGCAAATGAACGGAAATATATAACGGAATCATATTCGGAACAAGACGGACGCTATTTCCTCTGTCCACACACATTATATTATAGTAAATAACAAGAAAAATGAATTCGATTAGTTCTTGTAATTTAAGTTTAAATAATGTAAAGTTATTTATCCAAGATATAAATTGGTTGTCCAACTTAATAAAGATTATAGATTCTAAACTCCTTCTGTTTAACCTTCATCGCATTGGTAAATAAATGTTTGGTTTAAGACTACACAAATCCTAAACAAATCATATTTACGAGCAATTTATGATCAATGTATGTTCGTTGTCTGTTATGTTAAAAATATAAACAAATTTATTTTGATCTATTTTGGTGCTATACATAATGTAAACTTTTGTTTTAGTTTCTTATGATCTTTTATTTTTAATCATTTATGAACTGAATGCATTTAAATTTGTTTCTGGTTTTTATTGTCGTTTGGAAAGACTTAGTAGTTATTAGCGAATTTCCATAGGAAAAATGAACTATTGCAGTGGCCCTTATGATGAGACCCAAGGTCGGGAGTAGCAAATGAACACCGATCATGGTCCCCAGAACACGTTTTGGGGTGTCATTAAAATTCATATACATGACTTTGCAAATTCATGTATACATATATATACATGTATATATGTGTTCGCACTCTAGCGGCCGCATTTCAAGTCTGATTTGGTCCAAATTTGGTACACGTGTTGGTTGTCTATGTCGCTCCATAAACAAGAGTTCGTTAGCCAAAAAATCCAACAACCGGAAGTACGTTTTTTGATTGGAAGTAAACTTTTTTTTGAGATTTTTACTACAAGAATGAAATTTTTGAAGAGTTTATTCTAAAAATATAAATGTAGGATGTTATTCTGCACATTTTGTTTTTTTACGCGACCTTATAGCTCGCTTGGTTCCCCCAAAATCGACCAAAACGTAAAATACCATAAAAGTACCCGGTTCGAAGCCAAGTGGTGCAAACTCGCGAGGCCACTAGGCGCAAAACAAATTCTACTAATATATTGCGTACACACAGACAGCTGTCCAACGCCTTCGTGAGTAGACCTATTTCCCAAATTGTTGGTTGAAACCCTAAAACATAGGCATATAAACTTAATTTTGGAAATTTGCTCAACTCACGTCAGCGGTCCAGCTGCGTGGTCGAATTATTATTAGAATTTTAGCACTGTATGTCAAATTTCAAATTATAGTTTGGCGAATTACTTAAATCCTAAAAACTATATTATGGTCAAACTGTAGATGATATTATCGATGATTGTTCCTGCAAAACATTACATTTTTAGTGTTAATTTAATTTAGATTTTTGACAAGATTTTTGCAGTTCTGTTACCGATCGCAATACAGGACGGTTTTGATGAATTAGTATTTTGAATTTCTAATTAAAACAGATTTACTGAATAATCAAGAGATGTTAGAGTAATGGCTTTTTTATTCTCAAACACCATCTCTTATACCATATCAGATGATATTCGTAAGACTGATCGTAAGTACAACTTATAAAATAAAACATAATTTCAGAAGTGTGATTAAACAATGATTACATTTTTATGTTTGATATTTATTTAAAAAACGTGTTGCACTTTACTATACCAGCCTACATAAATGTGTAATAAAGGTATAGCAAGCTTCTTGTAATTGCATCAAACTCTGTATCCATTAACATGCACAAACTAATAAAGTTATTTATTAACTGTAAAAGCGAGATAGGAAGGAGTACTTTCATAAAGATACCCCTAGGCGTTAATGTTTAATAAACCAAAGTACGGTACGTTATTACCTAATTAAGTTTGTGATATATGGAATGAAACTGAATTTCAAGAAATGATACTTAGAGCTGAAATGTTTGAATAGTTAATCAAAGTTATGTTAAATTCAAACTGTTTACTACAGATCTTTTAAAAAGCTAAATATAAAACCTTAATATTAATAACATACATATTATTTTTAGGTATTTAGGATATACATTTTTGTTTGCTTAAGTAGAGTCAATATTAGAAAATAAAGTCAAAACATTTGTAATTATTGTGTATGTTACAATGAAATTATAGCACTAATACATACAAAATCTGAGATTTTCCGTTTTAAACACTTATTTAGTACGAATATCTATCATTAGAAATTAATTGATTAAACTACTTTCCTGCATGTATCTAAGCTAAACCAATACCATCCATAGGCTTTATGCCTTTTGTGGATGATCCCTTTTAATTTGATAGTTTTGAAATAATGTTCTATTTGAGGAAATAAATAAATACACATTAAAACTTTCTTAAGGTGATTCAGCCCCGAAAATGGTAAGCAAAATACATTTATTTGCAAATTGTTTTTATGTTTTACTTTTGTTCTTTAGACTCTTCTGTATATAAAAAAAGTTAATATATGCGTACACTGTATTTTTGTTGTTGTATAAAATACATTGTTTTGTAAGACGCTATATATTTGATATTTCAGATTTTCACAGCATTCTGTTCACTGAAAAAACTCTAACCGTATTGCAAAGTTAAAGTTAATGTTAACAGTTTTTCTGTCATTGTAACATTTATAATGTCATGGTTACTTTAGAGCTTGAAATATTTGCATTGCTGTAAGGTTTTTTTAATGTTGAGTTTTACTGTAAACTCTAATGTAGTAAAATGTCATAGTTAATTTAATATACGTAAAGGCGATGATTGCAGTCACTAAATTAGTTAATGTAACTATAAGGTAAATCTAACGTAATATACATCTGAAAAACGGAATGAAAACAATATCTTAATATTTTCACAATGTTAGCTTACTTACAAGGCATAAAGGCGGTTATTTATGCAGTGAACTGGGTTACATCCGTTGTATATCCTTAAAGACGGTAGCCTTTTCCTGTTTTAGAGTTACCCTGTCCACAATTACAGTTTCTCACGTTTTTACGATATTCGAATTCAGTTTCTCTTCAGTACTCGGTAGACTAACAAGTAACAACAAAGACCACATCAAACAGCTGTAACTAAACTGCTTCGTTTTCGGTCTTCTTGTTTTTCATCATACATGGATCTTTATACATACATGTAGAAGCTTTGTTGACGTCATGGGGATTTCAAAATTATATTACAATTTTTCAAGGTAAGTTCAGGTAAATACATAAGTTAATACAGTATTATAATTAGATGCAGTAATTTTAAAAACTACCATAATAAATACGGTATATATTCAATGTTAAAATTTCATTACAGGTTATGGGAGGTTGCCTGAAGTTATACATAACTTTGCCATACTATTTTAAAGATATATAACTAATCTATTTTCTATATATTTTAAATTATTGTTTTAATAATCATTCTGGTAAATATTTAAAATTCATTTTAGTAATCTATTTACACATAATTAGTTTATTATCAAATAATATACTTTCATTTCAGAAAATGAAATAGATATACTTGCCCTATCCAATATGGAGGAAATCCATGTAAAGGAACTTATTTTTTAGTACCTAACTTCCATTTAACTGATTTAACATTACTACATACAACTACAGACAATTCATTCATATTATATCTTTTCAAGTAAAAATGTAAGGCTCAAAGAAAGAAAATTAACAAAATAACATAATTGTTAATTTATATACGTCAGGCATTTCGCTAAAATATTTATTAATAACAACTACATCTTACAACAAATTAACGATTTGTTAAAAAAATATTCTAAAAGATTCAGTTTGGTTGTTTAGCTGTTTAAAAATGTGTGAATGAATTTTTAATATGTAGGAGTGGTTTTTAAGAAGTAATTTTCCATTAAAGCCTCATTTAGACTGCCAATGGCATCAGTCAATTAACATGAATTGTTTTAGGAATTTTTAAATTTGAAATGACAGAGCCTTATTTTATTATTTTGTAAATATTTTGATGTATTTCAAAAACCTAAAAATAGCATATACAAATATTTGGATAATGAATTTTGATTACTTTTATCAGAACTAATTATTCTGATATTTAAAATAATTTATGTATTTAAAATAATTTACAATGTTTACGAGTATTGATCAACCCTTGTTAACTAATTATTAAAACTAAGAATGTTTTTTACTAACAAAAAAGTTACTTCAAACTAGCTTAACTACTACTCAAGATAATAAATTAATATCCATCTTCGGTGGGAAATGTCGCAGTAATTAATTAAACTAAAAGTAATGAACTCATTATCAAATACGGTAGCTTTAAGCATAAAATGTAGGTTAACATTTTTAAAAGTTGTAATTTAAAGCTTGAATTCTTTATTTTAAGATACAGTAAAAATGTTATGTCCTTAACTATGTAAATAACTACATACATTAATAACTATGTATCTTATATAATATATTTTATAGTTATCTTACACTTAATTTTTATTTTTTCCAGAACTCTTACTATGTACCTCCTCTAACTGGAGGACCTCGACAGTTAGTATGCAGGGGAAAGCTTGTCGACAAATTTCGAAATAAAATATCGGAGTTAAGAAAAGCTGTTTCTGTTGTGACAAAAATAACTATTGTTACAATAAACAAACTATATAGTAATTACAATCTTAACTAGTGTTAGAACTTTATTAGTATGAAGTTCACCACTACATCAACTAACCTTGCAAGGACGTTTGTTATACCGAAACACTCAGAGCAATTACTCTTATGATTACAATAACTAATATGAGTGTAATATTTTGTAGATGTATTGCCTAATTTTATTATTTTTGTGACAATAACAACTAACTTACCAGTAAAGAAACACTACAATATTAAACACTCTACCTAATTTTATAACTACAATAGTTTATATTCACTACTACATTAACTAGCCTTGCGACATAGTTAGTAGTGCCTTAATGTCATAGAAACATTAGGCTTACTGTTGAACTTACATTTGCTGCTAAGTTAATAACATTGCTATAATATCAAGAGATCAACAGTATCTTACTTTAACAGTAAAGCTAACTACACCCTGCTGACCCGTAAACAAATATTTCTTTTACCGCAACATTAATTGTGTTGCTGCAAGGATATTGTTTTTTCAGTGTTGTTACTTTAGTAAGTATTTTATTTATAAATGTGTACCAAGTAAAAATAAAGGTATGATTATGAATTGTATACCTAAGTATAACACTGGTTAAATGAAAACAATAAGTGAAACTCAGCAAGCCTGTGGCCTTTCTTGCAGTCCGAAAGTAGTACTACAAAAATTGCTAAGAAATTTGATGCTGTACGGACGGTTGAGCACCGCCAACAGAAGAAAAGAAGTAAAATTTAAAAAATACCAAAAGAAAAAGAAAGTAGCTATACCAGAAGAAGAGAAAAGAAAGAGAGGCCTACTCTACCTGGTGGGTTTTAAAAATATGGTAGGAAAATTTTAGCAATGCAGTGGTGTAGAAGAAATAAGCGCCAATTACCGGATATTTTACAGATAGTTTATATTTCATAAATCATTCAATAAATTTATATCAATTCCATTTTACTAAATTTAGATATTTTCTGTATATAAAATGCATTAATGACAGACATTGCTAATAAAGTAGGTTGAAATAATGTGCTTTGCTAAAAATAAAGAGTTTGATTTATTGTAAAACTTTGCCTCCATTTACCGCAAGTTGAGAATTGCCTTGTTTTCAGATACGTTTGGTGATATCCTTTGAGGACCATAACACCTGAATTTTGTTGTGGATCATTACAAGACTAGTAGCTAAAATGTCATGCATTTTCGTTAGATTTGTCAAATATTTACTGGCAAATATATATGTATATTATATAAGGTATTTTTTCCAAAACCTCAAAATGAAGGACTTTTTTTATAAGTTTGTGTATACTTACAACTGAACTATCAAAATACACGAACTCTTAGAGGAAATCTTGAGGTACATATTTTCACAAAGATCAGCGAAATTGGACATCAACTTTTTGTTACATATTAATTTTAAAAATGTACAGCAAAAGATGACTAATATATATAAATTATTACATATGTAAAAATTTTTAAAAAACATCAACATTTTTTTATCTGATGAAGGTAAGGCTAGAGTGTAAAAAAATTAGGTTGATAACTCCATTATTACAGATTTTCACTAGTTTCAGGACTGAATCTCCTTTATGTTTTCTTATATATATAATTATTACTACTGTGATGTCTGGAAGAAAGACAATGAGATTAATAATTTTTGTATTTCAACAGTTTATCTATAAAAATTGTGGAGATCATTTATATTTTATATGAAAATTAAGTACTTACTTTACTCATTTATTTGACATTTATTTGACGTCGAGACTCCCAGTAGCGCAAATAGTTGTAGTTAAACAGGTGATGAAGGCTTGGGCAGGTGAGCAGGTGTTCCTGCTATCGACCCTGGACGACAGGCACAGGGGACATAAGTTGTCATCAACTAGGCCGATACGATGTAGATGGGCCTGCAGGTTTCATGACCCGTGGTCGTGCAAAAACAGGCTACAAATGTGAATCCCTCCAAATTTCTTGTAATCGGTCATTCAGTGGCTGTGCACTCATACCGTCTGCTGTTGCATAGGTTATTAAGAATGTTCTGGGTCGTGTTGTTCATGGTGAATGTTATCCGTGTTTGGGCTGATCTAAGTGAGGCAGGTGCTATCGGTTGTTTAGATTCTATTCCCTGTTTCTCTAGGTTATCGGGGTTTTCAATACCTATGATGCCCACGCGGCTGTCAATCCATTGGAGGTCAACAAACCAGCCTGCCTCGACCAATTCTACCAGCTTGGTTTGGAATTGAATGGTGTGGAGACAGCCAGTATGGATGATGTTGTTTAGAGCGGAAACAACGGCTTGCGAATCAACCAGGAATACGACTTGGCTGATGGGGAAGGTTGAGGTTTGAAGACTAATAGCTGCTTCTTGTTTTGCATAGACCTTGCCATCGTATTTGCTGAAGGTCCTTCCTTCTGCCTTGTAGTCTTTGAATAGATTACATTGCCCGGCCCCATATATACCTCTGGTATATACCTCTGGTACGTAACATCTTTCTGTTTATGTGTATCCACAACTGAGTACAAATTGTGCAACCAGTTGTGCATAATATTCGATAAAAACACCTGCATAAGTTCTGCGCTTCAATAATTGAATACAACATTAGGGTAGGTATGCCATAAGCCATAAACCAATATAAATGATTCAGATTTAAAACCGTATTTTAAGATTCACCTAAAATATTCTTAACTGCACAACTAACTGCATACAATTGGGGATATTTCTGAAAAACTACATAGTAACCGGTGCTATAGTTTACCCGTATTCCTAACACTGATATCGCCTGAAATTTATATAATTATATGTTTAGAAAATTAATATATCAAGTCTTTAAAAATATTACGCTACAAAAATGTAAACAGTCTAAGATGTAGCATGTTTATGATGTTTTCAACTCAGATCAGATAACAGAGTGATTGCATCGTTTTTAAAATATTTATATCGAGGGACTACTATGACAATATTAATGAGAGACAATATTAAATAGTTTTAGGTGAGTATTTATTAGTGAAAGGAAAACAATTAATTGTGGTAGATAAAAACGTTTTTATTTTATTTTAGTATGCTACATCGTTTTCTATTTTTTACCTACTAATTTGAAATGTTTTTATATGCACTTTAAAATATCACTCCACTTAAGAAAAGGGCAAGTAATCGAGAAATGATCAACCCATTGCATCTAAATATCCCCCTTCCATTAAATGTGTCCAATCTAACATTTATAAAATAATTTCAACACCCAAAAAGTCGTTTATTAAACGACCCCTAAAACAATAAATATTGATTGTTATAAATCTCAAAAACCATACCGTATAGGAACGTGAAAAAATAAATGAACAATAATTGGGTTGAAACAATATAAATATTGTTTGTTATACATACTTTGCTTAAAGCTAAAAAGCTTAAATTGTGTACATTTATTTCTTGCATGATATATATAAAAAGTAAACCAGTTTTACATTTCGTTACGTGCTGGTAGGGGTGAAAATGTGATAACAACCCCATAAAAACTGTAAATATACATTTTTAAACCTTCCTTAAATCTAGAGAACTGATAATTTGTAAATTTATTTCTTACAAGATACATAGAAAATTAAACCAGCTTTACATATTGCCAGGTTTTGTTAAAGGGTTGAAATTTAGTAACAACTCCTAAAACTTAAACATTAATTGATTACAGCCTAGGAACGTGAAATTTGGTATACATATTGCTCATAGAAGTGCGCTAAGAAAGGATTTTAAAATATTTAGCCTTTAAGGGGAATCAACCATTAAAATGATACATATACATTTTTATACTTTCCTTAAAGTTAGAAAGGTGAATTTTTTTACATTTATTTTTTGAGAAACACATATAAAGATAAAACAAGTTTAAAATTTGTTACGTGCTGCTAAGGGGTGAAAAGGTGATAAAAACCCCTAAAAACAATACATTTACATTTTTATATTTTCCTTAAAGCTATAGAGCTGATATTTTGTAAATTTATTTCTTCCAAGATACATATAAAAAATAACCATTTTTATATTTTGTCACGTTTTGCTAAGGGGTGGAAATGTAGTAACAATCCCTAAAACAATAAATATTAATTGTTGTAATTTCCTTAAAGCTAAATAGCTGAAATTTAGTATATTTATTTCTTACAAGATACATATACAAAATAAATCAGTTTTACATTTTGTTACGTGCTCCTAAGGGGCGAAAGTGTGATAACAACCCCTAAAAACAATAAATATTAATTGGTATTCTTTCCTTAAAGCTACAGAGTTGCAATTTGGCACTTATTAATTTTAAGAAAATATTTAAAGATCAAAACTATCCCGATCCATGCATTCGCATATTAAAGACGTATCTGGGAAATCTGCAACATCTATCTAAGACTGATTTACCGTTTGTAGATTTAGCGGTTGAAAAAGAAGATGCTCTTCACTCTGAATTCTTTATTGTTAATTGATTTAATTTATTCAGCCCACATACCATGACGAAGACAATTGACGGGCAGCCAAAGAACAATAAATACAAAAATAATTGAAGATACGTGTAATACTTTCATGAAATAAAACATGAAAAAAAATTACATTTAATTAAGTATCATAGTGATGCAAAACATTCTCTGTAGCGAAGCACGGGTATTCAGCTAGAACACATATAATTTCTAAAGCGAATACAGTACAAAATTATCAAATCAATTCTATCAAAACCGTTCTAAGAAATTAAAATTTACGTTATAACTGAAGCATGGCAAGAAATTGTTTTTGATTTATTTCAGTTTTTTTTCTATAAAATTCAATAAAAATTTAGTTATTTCGTAAATTAACAAAGAACGTTAAGAATGTTTAACAATGTCAAAGAAAAATATGAATGAGTTTTAAATCTCTAATTAATTAGAAACAAAGCTCAAGATGTCTCAGACAATCCTTAAAGCTCGAGAAGCTTAATTCCTCAAGAGATAAATAAGCTTATCTTAAGAATCTAACGACTGTGGTTAATTATTTTGTTCAAGATAGAAAACTGTGGGAGGAATAATCAATGTTTTGTTGGAAGAATTTGATTTTCAAAATAGATTTTGAACCTAACCTATCAGCCTAAATATCAAAATAAATTGAAGAGGGAAAATAAACTCCATGCAAACTATAAAAATATGAATTATTAAATTGTCGGTTAATTAAATATAATATAGTTTATAGTACTGCAGTATAGTGTAGTAATGGTATTAAGAGCTTTAGGTAAATCATTTGTATAGTAGGATATGTTTATTTTTATCTAAGTTAACTGTATCATAATGGTTTTTTGGTTTGTTTTTACCTGTTAGACGGGTAAGTTTACGTTCATAATTCACGTTAAAATGGTTTTATTCTTAGTTCATTTTTGTAATGTATAAAACTTAACTTTTTAAAATTGCAAAACAATTATAAAACTGGTTATCTCAATTCATTAATCAACTAGTCCTATGACTGCAAATTAAGGCCTACTTTATTTATACTAATTTGTGTATTTGATCATGTTGATTGATGGTAAAAATAGATTTTATTGTTTATAAATAATATAGCATGATAAAATATTTTTTTAGATAAGTCACACACACATTTTAAGTTCTCCTTGTTGGTCAGTTAACATCGGACATCTGTTGTATAAAATATGAGGTGGATTTGAATATTTAATTAATTACTTCTTAGCTTATAAACATTTATTCATAGCTATTTGTGATCAGTGTTTAATATACTAATTGCATGGGCTATCTTACAACGCTATGTATGAAACAAAGTACAATAGAACAAGAACGAGTAAAAACAGTAAATTTATGGATTATTTGAACATAAATTGCTGAATGTATAACTAATATCTTCAGAGAATATTTAGTAAATAACTATAGTTTTAAGCAAATCAATGTCAACTGTAGTCCTATTTTAAAACTTGCTAACTTATAATTATACTTGGAGAGTGGTGAGTAGAAAGGCGCAGATGTTGAAGGTACTCGGCCAATCTGTTAAAGTTAGAATTTTGAACACAGTTACGGTAGTCTGTGAATTACTAGCCTTGTTACTACCATGCAATTTACCTGTGTTATTTGTTGTTTCTTTATTGGCCCAACAGGAATGAAGTAAAGATGTTAAGCAACGGAAAAAACATTGTTTCCTAAAATTGTTTGTGAATGTAAAAAGAAAAGTTTTTCAGTTATTCCTTTTCTTTTTGTAAAATCTGGTATATTATTTATATGAAGGTATAAAGTACAGAATACATTTTTATACAGTTAACATAAATTCTACTGTTATAATTAATTAATTAGAAGTTGCTCTTATTTTAATTATTAAATTTAAACTTACTAAAGCGTTTAAAAATTTAAACATAAAAAGTTTCTTAGTTGCAGTTTTAATACATTATAAATAGTTCAAGTAAGAACAAAATAAACTTTTTGGATACAGTTTGGATAATAATCTATCTGTTTGGATAATAATTTATCTGTTTGGATAATAATCTATCTGTTTGGATAATAGTATAGCTTGCACATTTAACTTTTTGGATTTTGTTCGTATTGTAAACTGTTCTTATATAACTTGTAGGAAAATGTTTATTGTAAAAAGTAACTACAAGCAACAGAATACAAACTTAACTACACCAACAAAAATATCAAGCAAAGACGACAAGAAATAAAAATAACTAAACTGGGATTTTTTGAGTGATTGAGAAAATAGAAGTTGTAGTCCATACAACGTTACACATGTCACGTTCATGATATTTTCTTAGATAGATTTGCTAAATAAATTCGTTTTATTTACATATTATTTTTTAATCGTTCTATTTGTTTATATTTCGACTTAATTGGTTGGAACAGTTGTATAAGACTATCGCAATATTCAGTGTCAAGAAATGTATAAAGATACATTTATTTACATACAAGAAACTACGTATTTTATTTGATAACCATTCTATTTTCTTGTCTTCAGTGATTTTAGAAACATATTTTAGAAATTTAAAAAAACGAAACACTGAAAATAAAAGAAGATGTTAGAGAGACTATTCGCAAGAAGGTCTTTGAGAGTTCAAAGGATATATAACTATTACATCTTATTCTTTAGAAAATACAATATAAAGGCGGACATACGGTTTAGTAGTTTTATAACTTATTGAAAAGGAACTCGAACGCAAAAAGGATTTGTGCTTTATTTAGTTCATGGAATTGTATAGTTTCAATACATTATGGCAGTGTAAGATCATAAAACTAAGCTATTTACAAATCCTTTTCTTTATTAGTGTATAATCTTGTTTTGTTAGTATAGTTTTCTATTTATAATCGACTTTTACTTTTTACTTGTATTTTTTACTTTTAAATATATACTTTTAATATTTTTATATACTTTTAACTGTATTAAATTTACTTTAGTAAAAATAAAACTTAAATTGTAATTGTATTTGTTTATTTCTTTGGTTTTCGTTATCCTCTTAATGTTAAATAAGCATCAATAAAATTTATATTATCTTAGCAAAAGTAAAATGATTGGAAGTTTCTCCAAAAAGCTAGTCATGTGTTCTGACGTAAAACTTTACTAGATTAATTTTTAGCATTAAATACATTATTACCCGTAATATAATATTTATTTGCAATCAAGGTGATTAACAAAAAATTCTAGCTTTAATATCAATTAAATTCAACTGCAATTTAATACAATTATTGCAAAAGTATATACAATTAATTTAGCCTTATTAATGGATCTAAAAAATAAATAAGCAATTGAAAATTTGGAACACCGTTCATTAAGATTGGTATTCATTGTATATTTTGCTTAGAATATACTATTTTAGAATTGTTCTTGTGTTTTATAAGTGACAGTGTGATAAGTGGTTTTGTAAATAAAACAAAAAGAAAACTGAAAGTACCTGGATAGTCATTACAAGCCAAACAAGAATATTGAAAACGGAAAATAATCAATATCGAAATTAGTATTATTATATTAAAACGTATGACTAACTTGATCTCATGGAAATAAGCTTTAGTTTATAGCTTTTAAGTAGTAAAGTTGCTTAGTTTTAGATAAATAGTAATGCCCAGTTTATTGCCATAGTTTATATCGTTACTGTAGAACAGGAATAAAAAATATTTATTTATTCAGAGTGACAATAGTTTAATAGATAAAAGAAACGTTATAGGGTCCATTTTTAGTATACTTAGAGTATATTAATTTAAATTTATATTATACTGGTTATGCGTTATATTAAACGTTTCTATTGGTAAATTTGTTACTTATATATTGCCTAAAGTTGAATAAATAAAATATAAACAGTAAATTAATATCTCTATTAATTACCTCTAAACATTTATTGACACAAATAAATTTTATTAATGCTTTAAATTATTGTCACAAAGAAGACAAAAATGGAATCTCATAATCACAAAATAAATAAAAAGTTTATATTTATACTTTCATAAACACATTGTTTCTATTGAAAGATAGTGTACAAATCTCCTCCGTATATTACTGAGTTACATACATACAATCAGTATCAACATTCTAAGAGGGTTACTTTATGTCACCTGTCAGTTTACGTTAGATGATTGATCAGAAAATAAGGAAAACTGTAGGCTCTAACGTTTAGTATCCTTTTGTACAGAAACTTACAGTTTATAGGAGTTTTTAGAAACTATGTAAAATTTATTTACTGTTAATTTTAATACTTTTCTCAGTCCTTGCTGTTGTATAAAGGTATAGAGCATTTGCTCTGTTTATACAAAAATCTGCGTTACTATCAAATAAAATTTTAAAATTTTAATGAAAAACAAGAGGCGTAATCATGGTGAACGATTATCTACACAAAACGAAATAATTTATACATTACAAATTGTTCTTATACCCACTATGCATTAGGTTAGTGATAGTTTTAGAAATTGAATAAAGGATTTAAAAAGTTAGATGTCGTATTTTTGAAGTTTTTACAGAATCGAAAGCCTACAATGAAACTGTCAGTAATAATTTTCTATACCAAAAAACAGAACATAATCTTGGAAATAAATTAGTTCATATTATTTGAAGTTCTCTTATAAGTATGATTAATGTTATACAATTTAAAATACATTAAAATTATTGATTATTTAATCAAATTAAACATTAAATACATTATATATTTCAACTGTATATAACATTTATTTATTGTAATTATGATTTTGCGAAATTTAGTAAAAATATTGCAACACATGTGCATTCCCCGCAGCTCAGTTACAAAGACCTGGACTACCTTTATCTAGACGATAATTAAAAAAAATCTTCAGATAACCAGACCAACAATCCACATTACTTGGGGGGTAAATAAATTGTTTAATTTTCTTATAAAATAATGTATAGTTAGTTTTATCGTTTGAAAAGATATTGAAACCTTAAAAAATAATATGGAAAAGAAAGTGAAAAAAATATAAATAAATTGAATAGTTTTTGATATAAACATTTTACTAGTTTTTTTATTCAAGTTTTATTTATAACTGTCATAGGCCTCAATTAATTTCATCGTAAATGAGAATTATTTAGAAGAAAAAGTGTATACATTTTTAATTAGTAAACTAACTACCTACAAGCATTTCTTCTTTAAACTTTGTAAATTAAGCTACGGCTATACTTGTACGATCAGATCAGATCAGATCGGAGCCGAATTTTTCCGAAGGTATTCTTTCTGTGTATTTAAATAGGCGGAGGCTAAATCTATATGATCAGATCAGATCAGATCGGAGCCGATTTTTTTCCATGCTCTGAGAGCATACCGGAACGGTCGGCTCTGCGCGGATCTGATAGATATAGCCACCCCTCCCGATCGCTCCCGATCAGAAAGAACGTTCGGTCTCTTTCGTCAACAATCGGGACAATTCGTGATGAAAAAAGGTGATGATATTCTCCAAATGACTGGAAAAATCAAGTAAATATTCATATAACATGGTAAATTTATATCAAAGGCAGTGGCATTTAAAAAAATAGTTCATTCTTTTAAATAAAATAATTTTTTTATAAAAAAGTTTTTTACTACATTACAATTTTAAACTCAAATACAAAATAGCCTAGGTTAATACTAATAAAACACAAATGTACAAAGTGTACCCTGAACTTTCTAAATGTAGTGAAAAAGCTAACCAACTTACCCTAACTTATCTGCCTATCAGTATGTATATATAAAAAAAAAGACATTTTAAGAAACTGGCTATGTGGAAACGGTATCTTTATTTATAATTAAATGACTCAAATTTAAAAACAATCATACAAAAAGTAACAGTGATACAGTAAAATCATATGTATCAGACTTTGTATATATGTCATAGTTTTAATAAATTAGATATAACAAAGCATCAAACTCAGTAATATACTTATTTTTATATGCAGATTACTTGAAGTGTTAAAAATTTACCAAAGGACTCGGTTGTTACAAGCTACAAAACAATATCGACTCTTTGATGTTGGAGTAGGACCTAAAACTTCATATTTCTAAGTCTTTATAAATGTCATCCGTAAGAAACAGTGATAATTTTAACCTTGGTTTTTATTATGAATTGGCAAAACTTAATTGCCATACGTAATATTGGACTAATCACAACAGACGCATATTTCGTTTTATTTTTTGTTTTTAATTACGTTGCTTCAACTGACAAAAACAACTACAACTTGTTTATTATAATGCTTTTCGAAATTATTTGCCTATGCAAAATTTAAGTTTAACAATATATTTTTTTCTATTTACTTGTCGCTTTTGATTGATAGGATGTGTCCCTATTCTTCTTTGTTTATTTCCTCATCCAACACAAAATGTTGTCATCTTTATTGATCTTCTGTGCATCTTCTTTTTTAGATTATAACAACTGTAGTTTAAATATTTATGTGTGACGAATATGTGTTAGTATTGTTATTCTGAAAATTATTTTCCTTCTCACTCTTTAAACTCAAAGTTTATTAATAATTAACTAATACATTTTTAACTTATTTGGTATGTCAAGCTAATCATTTATTCTTCTTATTTCCTGTAAACTGTAAAAAAAAGTTATTTTCAACGCAAATTATTTGCAAGTTGTGAATGTTTCATTATCTGATTAAAGGAATAATCGCATTGTTATTGTTTAAACTAAATTTAAAACCATGAAAAATGACTTCTTTCTTTCTTTAAACTAAACAGTGAAATACACGAGTCTAACAATTATTTTTAAAAGAATCTCAAACAATACGGAAGTCACAATACAATGTTTGCACTGATTCTAAACGTCGCTCGAAGTATGCAACACAAAGACTAAACATTTAAAAAACGTTTATAAAGTCATTCTCTTTGAAATCGTTATCCTTTGAAGTTTATGAAGATGCAATGCAGCCGGAGGTGTTTGTATAGAAAACAGATGCGATTAAAGTACATGCATACCATATTTATATGTATATTGATATTCAGCGAGTATTTTATATTCGCGTTTACATAAAGCGCAACTATATACATTTTCGAAAACTTCTTTTTTTAAACTATTGTATTAAAAAATAACATAATTTTATATTTCTGCTTTTAATAGAGGTGCGATTAGTTAACGCGTATTTTGTAGTCAACAGATGGAAATAATTCGGGCATTGCGCTAATTAAGAATAATGGGCTCAAAATAAAAATATACAAAGTAATATCAATTTGAAATAAACCGGAAAAGTTTGAGCAGGATCAGCAGCCGTTTAGAACGTTTTACTAAATTATAATTATTGTAAAAAAGTATCGTCACAGGTAGACAGACAAATGAAGGCTTCCGCTTGACTTTTTAATGTACGAACCTCTAAACTATATAATTCATTTCCCAAAGTGCTCAGGAACTCTTCATTAATCAAATTAAAACGTATATATAAATTGATAATTTTGAAGGCTATGGTTAATACTTATATACAAATATTAAAAACAACTATTTGATTCTAACAGTTTCCTATTTGTATACAAGTAAAAACTGGTCATGTCAACAACTAATCTGTCATATTAGTCTAATGCATGTTTGGTAATAATTTGAACTGAAAAACTATTAGTGATTATAAAATTGTTTCTTACTTTATTTCTGTGTAACCAAGTATGTTCGAGTATGTTTTGAGAATACGAAAAATAAAGTAAGAAGCACGAAATACATTCAAGAAATAATTTTAAACTTTATAATTAGCAAAACATTATATCGAAAGGCTATGAAGTTAAATTATTATAAAGTTAAAGTTTTCCTTTATTTGAAATACAAATCTTACACTAATAGTAAATAAATCATTGTGTTTATTGTGCGTTAGAAATCATTAGTGATCAAAATTAGAATCTTTAATACTTGTAAAGATTTGCTTAAAATTGTATTTAGGTTATTAAAAAGTAAATTTACGCTCTTCAAAATAACATTAAATCTGAAATTTGTTACTAAAAAGCAGCCATAACAATATGCTCCCGGACTTATTTAATACTGTTTTTCGAAACATCCTTAGTATTTGTTCCGTTTTAGCATCGTATGTTATCATTAATTTAAAACTCAAACTCTGAAATGTTTTGAATTTACCATACACCATGCTTAAATATTTGTTTAAAAAAAAGATTTGTTAAGTAACTATTTATATTTTAAATCAGCCATCCGCTTTGAAGTAACTAAAAATTGTGGAAATTATTTTTCTTTTTCTATAGTGTAAAACACGTAATGCAAACTCCCTCCAACTTCTCATGTATCTCAGGTTATTAAGATGTTTAAATATGTATATATAATTTATCATTTTTTATTATTTATACTTTTTAAATTTAATGTGACCATATGTGGGTAAATTGTATACTGTTTCAATCAGACTAACACTTGTTAATATACAATATCCTCCAGTTAATATTATAGTTTGATTAAACGATTCATATTTTGTCATTCACAATTTTTAATTTTGGTTTGTGTATCATATAAGATCAAGAATAAGAAGGGACTAAGTTTACAAATTATTGGCTAAAAGTTATAAGCGTCGTCCATTATACACTATTTGTAAATGATTTGGTTGTAAATACACATTGTACACTTTGCAAATTTTAAACACTTTGCACTAATAGTGAAAGTAGACAGATATTGCATTTAAACAAAATTAACAAGTCAGTGTTAGTCAGTTTTGTAAAACTTTAGATACAAAATAGGATTGTGATTTCATTACGGATGAAAACTAGCTAAATAGTTTGGTCAACAAAGTAAATACAATTGTAAGGTTGGTATGATTTATTTATATACAATCTGTTTGTAAACAAAACTCATATTTCAATAAATTGTTTGTGACTTTAAAATATTTATTTTACATTGTAATTTGATTAAAAGTTCAATTTATTATAATAACGTTTTCAATAAAAAAAAAAAAAAAAATAGTTGAAACTATTTATACACAAATAATTAATTGTTGTAACTTATTTTGGTTTAAATTAATGTCTTATATGATGTCATGACTCTTAATATTTAAAAAATTAACATTAAAATCCTTCATTTTTATAAACTGTGTAGTCTACATTCGTAAGAAAAATGTCATTATTTTTATATTTGTGCACATTGTTAGGAAGTTGATTTAAATTGACACCCATTGTAAATAGTAGAAGCAGCACAAAATCCGTTTAGGCGACCTTCATTAAGTATTTCAAAATACATTCTATATGGAATGCTTAATATATTGTTAGTATGCTGAAGTTTTTTATTTTATTAGAAATAATTACGTTTGAAATAATGAAACCTTATTGGAAGAAAATAATAGTTATCAGTGAAGCACTTTGGTATAGAACTTGACTTTTTCTCCTTCATTTGTGTCATACCATTTTAGATATTCAGGATTAATTAGACTTTGTTATAAGTTAATATTTTTATAGTAAAAACACAATCCATAAATTACTCATAAGGTAATAACTATTGCATACATTATTATACTGACTGGAAATGTGCCAACAGTTTAACCATAAGCTTATGTTTTTAGAATGCTGTTAGTTAAGAACAAATAAATCATTATTTATGTAAGAAAAACTGAAGTCCATTCCTGCAGCTTTCGAGAAAATGTATTTAATATGTGATATTTTCACTAGAATTTGTGTGGTTATAAAATAGAATTTGTGTGGTTTACAAAATTGTTTCAATAAGAAGATTTTTAATGAACTAACTCTCATGTTTTTGTTGAAAAATCATTCAACAATACTTATTTTAAAAGTTTTAGTTTGAAATATATTTATTTGTTAGATGAAGGGTACCACCTTTGTAAAACCCACAAACGAGGTACGCTGTTCTGACACAATAGAAGAGTGATTGCAATCCAAAAGTTTCAGAATTGAATAATGTATATTTCTTAAGGAGTAGTTGTTGAAAAAGAAAAAAAAATTCTTTCTATCTATCTACGAAGTTCACGGGTATTAAATTCTCGTTAAAAATAAGATGAAACTTATGTAATTAGATGATTGTTTGCTCAATGTTAACAGTTTGATTGACAACTAAAAATATCAATTATTGAGATATTTACGGGTATTAAGCTCACGTTCTATTTCAACATATAAACAAAAATAAATTTGTTGGAGATTGGCAGTCATGTCACTGAGACTATAATTGTATTCTTCTATAGTTGAGCTGTTTGTGATGGTTTTCAGTTCCTGGCTACGTCTGATTGTTGCTTACTTCCAGTTATACCACATTTTGTTAGCATTTTAATGTTTTTAGTTTTGTATTTTGTAATTCACAAAATTTGAGGAAATTTTGTTGTTGTTATGTAGTATTGTATTTAATTTCTTCGGTGTTTTAAATTTATGTGTTGATCAATAAATAAATTCTTTAATTAATAATTTACGCAACACCTAATATTTTGATTATAGTTATTTTTTTCTACGGCGAAGAAACATATTTGTTATTTTAATAAATATATTAATAATACAAGAGCAAACACTACTTGCCTAGTCAAATCGTAATTTGTTTTAGTATTTTGTTTAACACATTAAAAATAAATTTTGTGTAGCTTTAATTACCTAAATGAAAAAACATTATAGTTTTATCATAGGGTAGAAAAACATAGTTTAGTCTTTTAGTACTTAATGGTTTAATAGGTTTAATAGTTCGTATTTTTCTACATAATAATACGTTTTAATGGTGGCATGATTTCCGAAACCTGTTGATAGTAAAAAAGTAGGCCTACACCACGATCAAGTGCTGGAAATCCGGTATTTGTTTTTATTACTTAATTTTAGCACCGTGGAGATTAGACACTATAATCTTAGAGTATGATATTTTAGATGGTATTCTTTATAATAATCACACGTAAAACGATAAAAGATTATCAGAGAAGTAATATACCATCCAAACCGTATTTTTTAACGTATTTCAAATTCAAATAAAGTAAATGGAATATGTTATAATGATATCTCTTACAGTTATAACATTGTAGTTTTGAATGCCTCACATTAACTCTGGCACTATTCCTCTCTAATTAGATTAGACATCGGACAACAGCTTCGCCTCATTAGAGGTGATTAATTTTGGGCCTGCTTCTGCTGACAGTGGAAAAACTCTGATTTTCACCTTTTAATTATCTCTTATTTTTCGAAAGTTCTAACATAAATATGATAACATATTTTGCCTGGAAAAGTAATTTGTTAATGTTATATAGGCCTATGTTTGAGAGATTTAGTAGGTTTTTAGTTATACAGCCGAGTTAAATTTATAGATTCTATTAAATATAATAATGATCTTTTTAGGAGACATTTCCTTAAAATATTTAACCCTTATGCAATCAATTATTTGTCTGTCACTTATTTTTCGAGACTTAACTTTTATTTCATGATACTGTCATATAGGTTGTCGATTGGAAGCGCTTTATTTAAACAATTTTGTTTAAAACTTCTGAATTGTAGTTCCAAGATATTTCCAAAAGCTTTTAGCCGAATTTTTGAAGAAAATAAGAGGAATTACTTTCGATCCAACTTGAAAACGGTTTGTCGGAGGAGAGGAAAATTTCGTTTCTATCCGTTTCAGACCATTTGGAGACGATACCCGAAATTCATTAATTTATATATATAAGGTAGGGGGCCCAAATATCGCCCATGTTCCTAATACCGCCCAGCAAAGTTTCTTACTGATTAATGCTGTAATCTAGGCGGTGAACGTTGGAACTATTACTTGTCCATAACGCCATTGTAGTGTGAAACTCTGAAGCTTGTAGTACGTGTTGTTAATTTTCTGTGATTTTTTGAAAATATTTGAGTACGATAAGTTATCAAACCGCTTCTACCATTATTAATGTAAGTATTAGTGTTTTTAGTATTTCATTATAACACTATATGTAGGTAATAGTACTGGTAATAACCTTTTATTTAAGTTGTGCTGTGTAAGATTTTATCCTGTCGGTCGTAGAGTAATGGCCGCCATGTTGATTCATTAGAGTGTTCCTATTATCGCCCGCCGTGGTGTTCCCATTATCGCCTACTAGGCCATATTAAGAACACATATTTATGGTGGGTGTTTATGCTTTTCAGATGGCACAGCGAAAAACCTGGGATAAACTTAAAATGAAGAATGCTGTTATGGCAGTTAAAAATAAAGAAATGGGCTTACTCAAAGCTTCAAACATTTTCCAAGTACCAAGGTCAACTTTAAAAGATTATGTTAAACACCCTGATGAAAAAGTTGAAAAATTATTAAACGTTCCTCTTGGAAGAAAACCCGTATTACCTACAGATATAGAAAATGAGCTTGTAGAATATAGTTTACTAATGGAAAAATCGTTTTATGGACTTACTACGAAAGACTTAAAGCGCATGGCATTTCAACTTGCAATAAGAAATAATATAAAACATCCTTTTTCACATGAGAAAAAGAGTGCAGGCAGAAAGTGGATTCGACTTTTCATGAAGCGGCATCCTGCATTGTCTTTGAGGAAACCTCAGCCTCTTTCCTTGGCACGAATTAAAGGATTTTCACCAGAAAATGTAAACAAGTTTTATGAAATTCTTAAGCCAGAATTAGAGCGCGTTAATTTCTCACCTACTCGTGTATTTAACGTAGATGAAACTGGTGTTACAAGCGTTCAGCACAAAAGTATGAGAGTCGTTTCTTTAAAGGGTAGAAGAGAGGTTCACAAACTCTCCTCAGCCGAAAGAGGCAGACTTATAACCATCGTTGCCTGCATGTCAGCTTCAGGAAACTTTGTCCCTCCGATGCTTGTTTTTCCGAGGAAAAGAATGAAACCAGAACTAATGGACGGAGCTCCTCCCGGAAGTATTGCCACTTGTCACATATCAGGATGGATACAAACTGACTTGTTCACCCACTGGTTTTCACATTTTATTTCTTATGTAAAACCAACTATGGAGGATCCTGTTGTCTTGATATTAGATGGTCATACGACACACACTCGCAACCTTGATGTGATTGATCTTGCTCGAAAAAATGGTGTCTCCTTGGTGTGCCTCCCACCTCATTCCTCGGACCGTATGCAACCTCTCGACAAAACTTTTATGAAGAGTTTTAAAACCTACTATGCACAGGAAATTGAAAGTTGGCTCACAAATCATCCGTTTCGGGCAATTACTGTGTATCAAATTGGTGAGCTAGTAGGAAAGGCCTACGAAAAATGTGCCACACCATCAATTGCAGCAAAAGGATTTTCAGCGACTGGGATTTTGCCATACAATCCTACAATATTTACTGATGAAGACTTTTTGCATCACCAGCAGACTGTTAGAACAGAGGAAGATCCTAGACCAGAACAACCGATGAAAACCCCTCAGCAACAATTGCAGCAGCCAACAGGAGTTTCTCCAAAAGACATTCAACCTGTACCAGTGCTTTCTTTACCCTCTACATCAAATTCCAGAGCTGGATCGGCTGCTCTAGTCAGTGGCTCGCCATTTAAAAATGCCCTTGTAGAATCTGCGGAGAGAAAAAAGAAAAGTAAAAGACAGCTCCCTTTTACTAAACCACAAGCCTATAAAAAAGATGAAAGTAGGCCTAAAAAGAAACGAAACGTGAAAAACAGAAAGCCTTCGCCTGCTTCGTCTACTTCAGCTGATGATGAAGAACCACCCTATGTATCTACTGACGATAATTAATGATAGTAGCTGTGATGACAGGAATGACGCACAATGTGGTATTTGCGATGAGCTTTACTCAAGTGATACTCACGGAGAAACATGGCTAAGGTGTAAAAAATGTTTCCTTTGGTTTCTTGAGAACTGTGACAAGAGAAAATCCAAGACAAACAAATTTTATGTTTGTCAAGATTGTAGCTAAATACTGTATTACTGTCTTTATAACATTTTTATTTTCTGTAGAACATACATTATTTTATACAATTAAATAGTTTTTGTTTGTAAATTAATTGTCTGTTATGATTTTCCAGTGTTTGTCATATGGGCGATATTAGGAACACATAATGGGCGATATTAGGAACAACTTTTAAAAAACTGAAAAATTCACAGTTATAAATAATCTATGAAATACTTATGTTGTACGAAAGCTAGACTTATTGCATTGTGTTTATAGCTTACTAACTAATATCTAAACAACTTTAAACTATTTTTAGACTTTTAGCATGCAAAGATGACCTTTATTATTGAAATCGCCTTGAGTGTGCGATATTTGGGCCCCCTACCTTATATATGTTTTATTCCCGGATTGATAAGTGATAGTAAATATGCTTCAAAATTGCTGATTTTTTGAAAGGGTCCTAGTAGGATTCTTCAGATACACTTTTTTGTTTGTTTTTCGATCCGATTAAAAATGGCGGAGTTATACCGAATAATCGTTTTTGGGTAGAGATTTAAGGGTATATAAATATATTTGTTTTCCCACCTTGATAAAATTGTTTTTGAAACACCAGAAATGTAAACTTATACAATTTATAACAAGACTACATAGAGTCTAAAATTTTGCGAACAAGATGTTTTCTATTTATTCGATGTCCGGTATTACAGTATATTTATAATTGCACTTCTTTTCACTGGTCCTTATCTACTATTTTTCTGCATTAACATTGTTATTACTTAACAGGCTGTGTGCGTGTTATATTGATAACGTTGATGTTATTAAAATTTAACAGCTGGTCGTTTGGAACACTTGGTGCTCATCAAATCAAGCTCGTATTAACTAGTTTGTATTTAGCAAAATATAATATGTAAATATACACAGTACAAAAAAATGCAAGATTAAATAATAAATTTATAAAATACAGAACAATTACATTTAGATTAAAAAATACTGTAGCGTGTAAAGCTACTGTACTTTAGAACAACATCGTTATGAAAAAGGATACATTTATTATAATTACTAAAATACAAAAAAGGAACTCCTGAAATATCATGTATTGCATTTTATATGCTGTGTTTTAAAACCTTTGTATGTTTTTATAAATGTTTTGTGCATTTCTCTCCTGCGCAAATGGTACCTATCGTGACGTCATAGGGCGGGCATGCTAGTAATATGGAATTCAAACGTTGGATATCCAACTGTGGAGGTATTGTTTGAAAGAAAGAGTTATATTATTTTTAAAGTATAGTCAAAAAATATTTGCATTTCTTAATTTAAAACATCACATTTAACATTTTTTGCTACATTAAATAAATTTGCTAAAACATTTAAAACTTATATCATGTAATATTTGACACTGCGTTCAACCATGCCATGCAATACATCCTAAGAAAATACAAATATTCATTATAATGATACACAATAGATTTTAAAATTACCTAACTTAAATTCAACTCTACATGCTTAGTTATGAAAACATAATATTAACTTATTATGAATTCAATTGGGTCTATATTAGATTCATATATTGCTTTGTATTAACCCTGGAATATAATGTAGAATGTTTCTAGCAATGTTTTAAGAGACCTGGACGGAAATCGCACTTTTGTACGAAAATATTTGTCAACTTATAAATCTCTTTTTTGCTCCTTTCATTTAAATAAATTTCTATCTGGGTAAATTTACACACATTTCAAATAAAACTCAAGAAGAAAATGTAAAGAAGTTAACACGCTGAAAACTCTTTTCAGAAGCAGTACTTTGCACGCTGTTACATAATCATGAGTAGGAAGATCCTTAATTTCTCGTCTTTAGTGTTTTATAATAATTCACATTTCTTGGCACTGATGTATATAGTAAATACTAACATTTACATACTTCTTTCTTCTGATAAATCTTCTAAGCATTTTGATTTGTTTTTGAGTAGCCATTCTTTTGAAATATCAATAATCACACCTTTTCGTATTTGTTGTTGTTTTTTTAAATCAATAAATGAACTTTGCCTTAAAATATTTCACGCTTATATCAATAATAGTTACATGTTTCTAGAGCAGTAAATCCATTATCATTTTATAATAATGTAACTGATGGCAAAGACTATCATAGGTTAAACACATTAAAGCCACCTATTTATTACATTACACAAATACTTAATTTTCATTAAAGTTAGCTTTTTCGAGATTAGTGTTATTTAACATGTAAGTGATTATACACGATGTATTCGTACATATACAGGGTGATCAGAATGCATAGCGATTGAACCAAATGAGCCTTCGTTTTAACTTAAACCTCCCCTATTTTGATCCTAGAGAATTCAGTAAAAATGTTTTCAAATCTCAAAAATGCCCCAAAAGTGGTTTTTTGATGGTGAGTGTTGATTTTGGAAAAAATTCACATGTAAAGGTAGGAAGAGTAGTACCTCATTTTATACCAACAGGAAAACCAGTTTCAACTTATCTTACTGCGTACGTACAGGATGTTCCAAAACGTCCGAAAAGTAGTGTTTTACAGTTAGTTTTATTGTTACCACAAAACATAGCCTACATAAACCAAATTTTTATCCTAGATTCATGAGAAGACACCCTTTCCAAAAATGTGCTTAAGGTGCCCCTTACTCAAAAATTTTCAAATTTAAAGTACATACAATTTTGGAAAGAAAAACAGATTAAAACTCAAAAACGTCAAACATTAACGTTAGTCGTAAAGCACATCTTTGAAAAGGTCGTTCAAAAACAAATTTTTTTTGTATTTAAAGTTTGAATTTATCTCTAACCGTTGCAAAATGGCGCCTAGGAAACTTATTTTGCCCACGAGTGGTCTGATTAACCCGGTAGGCCTATATATATAACGTTCTGATAATAGTGTCACTGTTTCAAAACTTGTCAAAGTTTTAGATAAATGACAAAGAAATCACTCGAATAATCTTAGTAAAATATTGTATTATTTGTTAATTTTACATGGATTACAACAAACACAACTGTCCTGGGATCATAAGCTATTTTCATTGATATACAATCATTGATCATTTTATAAACACAAACAATGCCATTTCATCTTTATTGTTATAGATGAATTTCAAGAAATAATATACCGTACAAAGTTATGGGTTAACTGACTACGAAAGAATGGTTTGATGAATTTAATAATTGGATGATGCATAATAGCAAAGCCATAAGCGTCAACCGATTAGATAATATTTTATAAATGAAATTAAATAACAAATTTTTCTGAACGCAAAGTCTAAAATTTGAATCCCACAACTCTCATTATACCATTAAAAAGGATACATTATTCATTGCTGCTAGATCCTTCCTATTGAGGTAAATTTCAAAAAATATATAAAATTTCAAGGTACAAGATTTTGAAATAGTCCATCATGTTATCATTCATAGTCAGGTTCAAACAATAATTTTACTCTAATATATTGTTTGATTTTAATAACTATATCATTCCTATAGTTTCGATTATACTGTGGAGAAGATTATAAATTGTAAACTTACTTGGCAACAACTAATTACTCAAAAGATCAAAACAAATTTAACTTATTGCCTTGTATTATTTAAGAATACAAAGACATATTTTAATTCACTTTAAAATACAGCACATTATTATTCAAACTTTAGTTTGAATGTACAAAATGTGTATTGTATTTTACCATAGTAAGTTTGACTACGCATTATGTAATACTTGTTTTGCAAATTCATTAGCAACTCCCCTTGTAAATTCATTACAAACTGCCCTTGAATTAACTGCTGGCAACCTTCCAGACAGTCTATTAGTTTGAACAATGACTATTAGCTTTCCCAACAAGTTACTGCTCCGGAAATATTGATTCATAAAAAGTAACAAGACTAGACTGTTGAAAACTGGCACTTGGTTTAATTAGCAAGTAAATGTTTAGCTGCTTAACGAGAATAAATTAATAGATGTTACTGTCCTTTCCATGATGCCAATCTACAAATCCTTAATTTCATTAGATTCCCGAGATCTTGGTTTCTCATTATTTGTGAGTAATTGGCCCAGCTAAAGACTGGCGAAATACTTTCGTGGGTGGATAAGAACTTTATATTTAAGTGAAATACTTCCTCGACTTAAAATTAAAACTATAAGGAAGGGGTTTAATGATTTAAAATGCTTCATGAACTAATAAGTGGTATTTTCAAAGTTGTCGATATAAGCTGGGTTTTATAAAACAAACAGTACAACGGCTTTCTGTATGGAAAATAAAAATTATTTGACATGTTTTTGGTAAACCATCTTAGATACTCTAATTTGAACTTAAATTATTTTTTTAATAAAAATGGTGCTTTGTAATAACTTATAGTCAAACAAAAACTGTAGTGTATCAGTGAGAGCTTTTACTTGAATTAAAATAATATATCTTAAACTTCAAAAGATATGAGACAAAGAAAATGTCTTTCCATTTCCTGCCCGGATACATTTTGTATGAAGTTTGCAGATATTAATAACGGCTTGAAGGCTTTACTTAGAGAAAATAAGATTACTGTAGGTTCGTCGAATGCAAGAAAACATGGAAAGGAAAATAACGAAGCCAGAGTAGTCACGTAAATTTTTATTCTGATGTATTGCCTAGTTAATCTCCAATGTATTCTTTAATTAGTAGGTCGCTACAAATTATATTGCTTACACATTTGTGCCACAAAAAGAAAATTATAGAATCTGTTTTAAATGCTCCCAATTTTATCCTTAACATGTTGGTACTTCTTCAACATATTTTTATTTAAATAAAAAATTCTGAAATACGTCATATTTATTATTTATATGATACTAATACATGATTTTATTATTTCTATACTGCAAGTAATGTGTTATTAAAGTAATTTAAGTAAAGTTAGTCTTATTAGCGTCACAAATGTTTTTTAGAGTAGACAATGACGAATTAAATCATGCAATATAATTATATTCAATTACATAAAATTTACAGTTTTATTAATACTAACTCCTTTTGTTATAATATAACAAAATAAACTGCTTGATAAACATAGCAACGAAGGTATTACACAAACTTTTGTTATGTATAACATTTAGGCGTTGATAGAATATCTTGTTTTTATTGTAAGAAAAATATAAAATATTTTTTAGATTGCTGCAGAAAGTTTGGAGCATTATATTCAAGGATCTATATAGGAAATCTATGTTATCATTGCACTTACTTAAACTGATAAAACATAATGGTTTGGCAAGTTAAATATGATTAGTATAAATATGAGAAAAGCATCAGGTTTACAGGAGAAAACTTAGTCTCAATCATAGTCTACAAATAAAACGCAATACAAGTATCATTTCGTGTCAATAGCCTAAACAAAAGCCCAAACAACAAAGTATCGAAACACTGCTTTACTAGCTAAATTATCACAGCTATCTTATTTATTTATTGCATACTTTCCACCAAGCTATGAAAGTGTAAGCTAACGACATGGTGTTGTTTATAGAAAATGTAATTTTCGTAACACATTGAAGTTATACGTAACAATTTAACTTGAATCCAAAATTGTAATTGAATAGAATGATTAAATTATATAGAATCCATTTATTACACTCGGAACAAGATCGACGAGATTATGACTCTTTCTGTCCATCCCCGCTATGCTAGTTAAGACTTTAATTCAATTACTTCTGGTAAATTAAAGATGTAATTATGTGACAGTAAATTTATTATATTTATATATAAAGTGGTTTTCTAAATAAATAAAGTTTGATTAGTACTTTATATTAGTGGGACTAAAGGTTGTGGTTACGTCTACAACATTATTGATAGTAAAATCGTTTGTGGTGGTAAAATAGTGTCTGATCTCATTTACAAACCCTAAAATGCCTATATTTGTGCTTTTAGTCTTTCTTTTACGCTATGTAGACTAATAAAGAAGGGAAAAGCAGCACATAGCGTTGGTAGCCATAGCCAGAAGTTACGATTAATTCTACGAAACCTACATTATAGGTCCAACTGAAGCAAAATCCTCTCGACCAACAAGATATATTGTTCTTTTAACATCGGAGTTTTGTTTGGATTATAAGTAGTGTAGAAACAAGAGTTCTGGGCCAAATCTGACCTTTTGACCC